>AWWV01015646.1:0-89990 GCA_001974805.1 Corchorus capsularis | reverse complement strand
CTGGTGAGATGTCGAACCCGTGTTTCGCCTGATCCTGTATGTCGATCATCAACTCATCCACATGTGACAGAGCCTTTGGGAAAATGATCAAACCATAGATCAAAAGCGCCAATAGCTGAGATCCCTTCTCCTCATCCTCCAAGTGCTCCTCGGCTTTCTGAGTCAAATAACTTTCCTTAAAAGCCTTAACTTCTTTGCTCACAGCTGTAAGTTCACCTACCCACTCGCTTGCCTTGTCACTAGTCATACCAGAAATGTGCTTGCTGACTTGAGGGCGTAGTCTCCTCCAATAAATTTTGTCATCAGGCTTCCTGAATGGAAACTTGTCGGATGGAAACAACATGAAGCGATATTCTTCAACTGTAGGCACCATATCCACTTCATTGAAGACAAAGCAGCGACGGGCAGAATCCCAGAAATGTATCATAGCCTTTAACAGTGAATAATCGACCTCAGCATCGACTAAAGATCCAATAAGCCCATACTTCTGCTTGAACTGTTCCTTGTATGGGAATCTCGCCCATAAGCTCTTCAACTTATAAAGGTTGCTCTGACTGGTATCAAAATGAGTCACAGGTGGGAATTCAGTGCTGTAGTCTAATGAAGTCACAATCCCGCTATTCTGCTGTTCTACCCCACTTTCCGACGGGCTGTCAACTGCCTCTGCTGCACTCGTGCTTCCTTTTACTAGATGATGTGTGGGTCCCACCCTGTTTGGTACACCCTTTTTCTTGGTTTTGGCCATTATGTGACAACCTAATGTAACGAATGCATGGAACAAGATAGAAAGGAAAATAAAACAACAATAGAAAGTAAGTTAGTAAAGGAAGATGAGTGTATAAATAACAGTGCTGAAATATAAAAGTTGAAAAATGATGCCCCCTTTTTGAATGAAAAGGTTTTCCTTGCACAAAAATTTGGATGCAACGGTCCTCCCGGGGCGGGTGGTCTATGTATTAAGAGTAAGAAGCCTACCCTCTCTACGGTTCTTTTTTCTTTTTGAGCAAAATCAGATAAGGGTAAAGGGGTGTTCCTTATGTGTACCATCACTATATGCTGGGTTTAGTCCGCTCAAACCTAAAGGGAACCCAATTCGATACTACCGTCACCCATCAAATTGAGTAGGTAGGATCTCCTTGGGTGGAGGTTTTTCAGCACAACCTGTACGGGGACCTGGTTGGTCCCACGAAGGCTTGCTTATTATACCTCCAAAATCTAATAAGGGTGGCAAAAATGCAAATGCAAGGTGCAATCTAAGTGAGGTGTGTGAAGGAACAACCTACCATTACCACATACCATACCAAATGCCCAATTATTAAATTCTAAGGCTGATGCATCACAAACATGAAAACACGGTTAAGCATGAGTAAGAATAAGCAACAAAAGATGCAAAACACAAAAGAAAAGGCAAAGCAATCAGTTTATTAAACCCTAGATCTTGTTTAGACTAAGTGAGGCCTGACTCTCTAAAGTCCCCAGCAAAGTCGCCAAGCTGTCGCAACGTGCGGGCCCGGGGTCCGAACCCTGCCGCTAACGACTTGAGAGAAGGGTGGAGGCGCCACTAATCAATTTTAAGGTGTGATTAGTCACCTGACTGACCTAGTTGGCTTGATGAGGACCTGGGCTTGGCGAGGGACCCACTAAACCTATAGGTCTGGTCTCATTACCTGAATTTAAGTCCGGGAGTCGATTACGTTTGGGGAAGGATTAGCACCCCCAAACGCCCGTCAAATGACGGTACCTCTAGTCTAATCTAGATCTATTACGGGTCTAAAATAAAAGATTGCTTTCAGTCCTTAATCCTATTTTTTTGTCTTTTCTTCGTTTCAGGAGAATTGAAACCTTTTTATTCGACTGCTTAATATTAATCTTTTGTGTTTTCTTTAAGTTTTAAAACCTTTTATTCTCTTGAATGCAAGAAACATGACAAACTGACTCTTTGTCCGAAAGGGTGTTTTAGGAAAAACAGGTAAAAACTGGTGCCTTCCGTTCGGGTAGGGCATTTTGGGACAAAGCAGGAGAAACCAGTGTCTTCCATCTGGTAAGGGAATTTTAGGGAAATAGCTAGCAAAAATGAATGGCTTCCGTCTCGGAAGGGCGCTTTGGGAAATAGCAGGTAAAAACAAGTGCTCTTCGTCCGGGAAGGACATTTTGGGAAATAGCAGACTAAAAACAAGTGCCTTCCGTCCGGGAAGGGTATTTTGGGCAATAGCAGATAAAAACAAGTGTCTTCCGTCCGGGAAGAGCATTTTGAGAAATAGCAAATTAAAAACAAGTGCCCTCCGTCCGGGAAGGGTATTTTGGGCAATAGCAGATAAAAACCTAAAATTGAAAGAATTAGCCCTTTTGTCTTTGATTTTTGATATTCTTTTGCTGGGAGCAACTCTTCTATTTTCTTTATCTGAGTTTTAATTTCTAGTTTTTTTTATTTATGCTTCATTGCCTTAAAGTTAAATTAAGGGGGCAAAAATGCGTGCGATGCATGATCTGGTCTTTTTTAACTGATTGGTAAAGGGTCGTTTACTCGAATAATTTCAGAGGACCCTTCCCACGCATTATGGGGGTATCCGCAAAACTACCCGATCTCGGAGCAAACCCTGGGGGGTCGTGCCCGAGCACAATTACCCGCAGCCCGCCCGTCATAGCTAAAAACGGCCTTCACCAGTCTTAATTATTTCATGGCGTGTATGACAACGTAAATATATGCAAATGATTAATCTAAATTATTTCTTTAAAATTAAACTTAATTTTTTGAGAAGCTAAAGTTTATTAAATTGTTCAAAGTTAAACTAAATTCCTAAATTAATTTGAATATAGCATTTTTACTTTTACTAATTAATAATTAATTGAAAAGTAAACTAAATCTTAAGGTTAAGGCTTTAATCGAAACAAGTCAAAAAGTTAAGGTCCAAATTAAACTACACCCGGGGACTAGGTTGAACACGCTGGAAAACTTTAGTCTTTATGTGATCAAGTTTCCAAATCATGGTACGAACTTGCACTAAATCGCTACATCAGGGACCTGCCCGAATCAAAATTAAGGGCTACATTGCAAGTATGACCAAATCGTTAACCTACGAACCTATTAAGTGGCAACTTAACACCAAAATGCACATAAAAAATAATTTCAACCCAAAAATGGTAAATGCAAATAACAGATTGGTGCAAATATAAATAGACTTTCTTTTTCATTTTTTCAGAAACATAAACAGAAGAAAACCTACCTCAAACCCTAGTTCTTCAGCACCACCGCCGCCGCTGCCTATCGGGAATCGCACCACCGCACCGGAGGAACTGCCGCCGTCGGATGGTACTCAAAGAGTGCAGAAATCCTCTCCTCGACGCAATGAACTCGACTCCATTGGCGGTTTTTCAAAACTAAATCTCCAAAGCCCCGAAACCAATCCCACCCGAAAACTAAACCTTGCTCAGATCCGGCGAGTCTAACCGTCGGATCAACCCAATTTCAAACTATGTTGTTCCTCTACCTAAACTCACCGTATCACCGAATCTATTCCACGATCCGAGACTCTCAACACCAAATGCAACCCTACCCGAAACTTTGGAAAAGAGAGGGAAAGAAAAGGTTATAATCGAGGAGGGAAATAAGGAGAGGCGATAGACCACTCTAGGAAAGGGAAGTAATCTATCCTTGGACTTTCGGTTTCATTCTTTTTTTTTGAATTTTTCGGTATTTTTCTGATCTTTGGGTATTCTTGGTTTTTCTGTGTTTCTCTATATGTGTTTTTTTGCTGCCCTACTACTATACTAATATGTACTATTGAAACCCTAATTTTTGAAAGATGAAACTAACTTCAGAGCCCTATATTTTTTACACCCCTCAACTGATCTCCTCCTCCTCATCTGAATCACTGTACATGTATATATATTCTGTATGACCGGCTTTATTGTTACAAACTTGGAATTCCCCATCTTCTCCTTGCCAAGCCTTTTTTAGAACTCCTTTTGTCTCCTATGTAATTCCCATTTACAGGGAATTTATTGCCATTCACTTGTCTTTTTTTTCTTCTTTTTTGTTTGAGCCTGATGGGGTAAGTTGGTTGGTGTTGCAGTGTACAACAGAGGGTATTCAGGCAGTGAGATGGTGCCTACTTATTTTGTCTATCTTGGCGATTGTCCTCTTGTCAATTCACATGTATTTTGAAAACTTTGGTGACATGGCAGGAGAGCCCTGGTGACATGGCATGTATAGACGAATTTAAGTTCCTTTTAAAGCCAGCCATGGGCTGCCACGTCAGGGTAAGGCCTCTTTTTTCCTTTGTCCCTTCACTTGTGTGTGATGCTGAACTTAATGCATGGAAAAAATTACAACTAAATGCACGGAATATGCCTTGATGCAATGGTGCATTTCTGCCTCTCTTTGGAATATAAATGTAAGCACATAGTCTGTATGCTAAGTATGAGTATGTAACATATCTGAGTTAAAATGAAACAACTTAAAGCTGCTGATGTTGTGATTATGGGGAATGCCATGTGTATTGAGAATGCTGGAATTTTAGAATACAAATGAACCTAAATACATGTATACATGCTCTGTTTTTTTTTTTTAGACCCTGGGACTTACAGATCTGCCTTGCATTGTCTCTCCCTCTTTTTATGTCAACTGCTATTTGCTAACGCACTTGCTCTTGTTTCTCAATGGCTTCATCGGCATATTAAGACTGAGAGTGAACCTCACGTCTTTCGCTTGATATAGCCAATAGTAATTCTTTTCCCCAAGCATGCGTGCGCTTTTTATTCACTTTGCATGTACACTAACCAATAGTGTACATGCCTTTAAGTCTTGGGGAACATTTCTTGCGCTTCCTATCTGTGTTCCCTTTTGTAGGTCATGAAATCTCCTGAGGCCATTGGAAAGCCTTTATGTTTGCAAATGAACAAGGAGGGGAATGAACCTCAAGCTGGAGGCGAGGAAATCCCTTGCATGGGCAGAGGCTATGCAACAATTTTTTCTTTCTTTGTAATGCGACTGAAATGCAACAATTTTATTCTTTATTTATTCATTCTTGGGAATTTGTAATATCTATTTCCTACTTATGCTCATGTAAAATGCAAGTATGCCATGCAAAGGAAATGATCACCAAATTTGACATGATATGCGAAAATTGAAGCAATGGACAATAATTTTTCATGATGCAATTTATGAGTGGTATATACATTACTAATGAAATCTTTAAAGCATGTGAAAATTCTGGTTTTGGAAAGTATTATAAGAATGATGGATTTTTGTTTAAGGAATCTAGATTGTGTGTGCCTTCTTGTTCTTTGCGCATCTTGCTCTTGAGGGAATCGCATGAAGGGGGTTTAATGGGTCACTTTGGAGTTGATAGAACATATGACATATTGCATGAACACTTCTTTTGGCCTAAGATGCAACATGATGTAGGGAAGTATATTGCTAGTTGTATTGATTGTTTGCAAGCCAAATCTACTTCTAAACCTCATGGATTGTATACTCCTTTGCCTATTCCTCATGAACCATGGACTCATATTAGCGTGGACTTTGTGTTAGGTTTACCTCGTTCTAGGAGAGGTAAAGATTCTATCTTTGTGGTTGTTGATAGGTTTTCTAACATGGCTCACTTTATTGCATGTACTAAAACGGATGATGCCATTAATGTAGCTAATTTGTTCTTTAAGGAAATTTTTAGACTACATGGAATGCCTAGGACGATTGTAAGTGATAGAGATGCTAAGTTCTTAAGTCACTTTTGGAGAACTTTATGGGCTAAGTTAGGTACTAAGTTGTTATTTTCAACTACTTGTCATCCTCAAACCGATGGCCAAATTGAAGTAGTTAATAGGACTTTGTCTACTTTGCTTAGAGCATTAATTAAAAAGAACTTAAGAACATGGGAGGATTGTCTACCTCATGTTGAATTTGCATATAATAGAAGCATACATAGCACTACCGGATATTCACCTTTTGAAACTGTGTATGGGTTTAATCCTTTAACCCCATTGGATTTGTTGAGTTTACCTTTGAGTGTGCAAGTCGACATGGATCGAGAAAGGAAGGCCGATTATGTTAGGGAACTTCATGCTAGGGTTCGAGCTCAAATTGAGAAGAAAACACAACACTACATGAAGGTTGCTAACAAGGGGCGCAAGGAGATCATCTTTGAACCCGGGGATTGGGTTTGGTTGCATCTAAGGAAGGAAAGGTTCCCTGAAAAGAGAAAGTCTAAGCTCTTACCTCGTGGAGATGGTTCATTCCAAGTCTTGGAGAGGATCAACAACAATGCATACAAGCTAGATCTTCCTAGTGAATATGGCAATGTAAGTGCTACTTTTAATGTTTCAGACTTATCCTTGTTTGATATTGATGTAGATTTGAGGATAAATCCATTTCAAGGGAGAGGGGATGATGCACTAAGAGCTTATCATGGCTTAGAAGAGCACAATGGAGCCATTAGATATCATTGCTTGGATAAACTTGGAGATAGCTCGGAAGTTCAAGAAGTTATCAAGGTTGACCCCGGTTTAAAGGCAAGCTTGGAGGAGTTAGGAGATGATGCCATCGCACATGGCCGGCCAAAGCATGGAGTAGCCGCGCCATCGCATTGGACTATGACCGGTCATGACCGGCCATTGCATGGGAGCAGCACACAAGACCGCAAACCAACCGGACACAACCGGCCAATGGATCCTTTAGCCATTTCGCAAGGTCCAATGACAAGGGCTCGGGCTAAAAGGTTCAAGGAAGCTTTATTGGGCTTTGTTAGATCTCATCTTGGAGGTTTAGAGTCCTTTGAAGACCAATTGGAGAGCATTGAAGTCGACATCACCAAGAATATTCCCATCGATTCCAAAGTGTTCACCGTACTTGAAATCGATGAGCATTAGGCTTTAGCATTGTGTAATTCGGCTAATTGGGCCTTTATTCTATCTTAGTTTAGCTATTTATTAAGTTTAGAAGACATTGGGTTGGGTCTTGTTTGACTAAGTCCAATCCTTGCTTAATTATGTAATGTTATTTACTTTTCGTAGTAGGACAAGGAGTAGGCTATTTCCTTGTTCCTTCCTTTATGTTATGCCGCCCTTATGGCTTTAGAATTATGGAGAGGTGTGTCCCCTACTACTATATAAAGGGACCATCCCCCTCTTGTAAACATAAGTCAAGTTATGAATAAAGTTGAGAGGTTTAGACACCCATATCGATTATTTGGCTTCATTGTTCTACTTTGAGCAAACTTAGGGTTCTTTAATCTTGTAGAGTCCTAGCAAGCAATTAGGTTGTGATTGCTTAATTGTTTGTGAATCTTGTGATCTTAAGAGTTCAATTGCAGGTCAAATTGGGAGCTTAAGGCCGACGATAGAGGAGGAATAGCCTTGTGAAGGTCATCGACATACACATCTAGAAGTTGAAGAAGTTCAAGTCGACTTTGGTGGATATTCAAAGGATAGATTTGAATCTAATACAACTAGATCCGTATCACCATGAGTGAGTAGTCTCCTAAATACTTCTTTTTTATCTTTGAACCCTATGTTATGAATTAGTCTTTTATCTATGGTGAGATCGTATGCTTTATTGCAATATATTTATCAATGATTATTTCTTGCTATGGTTATGTGTTGAGCTATTATGTGCTTAATATTAAGAGTGACAGCTTCATGCATATCAATAGTTTGGCCTGACCAATAGTAGTAAATAATAGGTTATCAATTTGATTTGGTCTATTCAGTTATGCATGCATGACTAGATAAGTTAATTCATAGGATAATCCGGAGCAAGTTACTAAACTAACTCTGAGCTTAATGATTAGGTTAGTTAGTGTCCTGTTATGAGTGCACAATCTAATTAGATAATCAACTTATCCTTTGCTAGATTAGGATCAATTGCAGTTGCTTGATTGTAGTTATTGGTAGCAAGCTTAAATACTTATTTGGAAGTGAAGCTAGGTATTTGGTGAGTATAGTTGGTTGTAATACTTTAGGGCAGACTGCGTAAAGTATTATGCATTGGTTTTGTGATCGGACCAAAATTATGCATCTTTTTATGGTCATTTTCCTATGCTTTTAGGGTATTTTATGCTTGATTATGCCTTATATTTGGTATATTTGTGTTTATAGGTGTTAAAGTAAAGAAAAGTGGAAAATCATCATTTTTGTATCTTTTTGGAGCATTTTTGGATGATTATTCACACAAATATTTTCCAAGGACAATTTGGATGAAGAATGGAGCCAATATGTTCGTGATTGAAGAGCTTGAAGAGTCAATTTTATTATCATAAGATTGATTTTCAAGAGTTTGAAGCAAAGGAGCAAAGTTGAATTTCAAGGCAAGAAGATATGTCAAGAAGTGTCAAAGCACTGGAGTACATGGGTCGCGAGGCAAACCACATGGGGCGCCAAGCATAGCACATGGGCGCCCAGCGCTAGTCGAGACATGCCACCAGCAAGCACATGGGCGCTGGCAACATGGGTGCTGAGAACAATGCCCTGGGTGGACAAGCCATCTACATGGGCGCCCAGGGGGAGTCGGGGGTCATGCCATGCGCGCGCCACCCAGCAGCCATGCGTGTCTTCATCTTGAAGCTTCTCCACTTATTTCCAGATTTGGCGACCTTTCTGTGTTTTGGCCATAACTTTATCCATAGCTCTGTTTGAGGCGTATGAGTAGCCGTTGGAAAGCTAACTCCAAGATCTACAACTTTGGTGTTTTGGTCGAAGCCCAGTTCGAACGTTTTCATGGACGAAAATGCCCCTGAAGTCAGCGGACAGAAACTGTCCTGGGCCTTTTATGCGGGATTGATCCAATTAAGCCCAAATTCTTATTTGGACTAGCTTGAACACTTGGATAGAAGCCCAGCACGTCCTTAGGGTTTGTTTAAGCTCTAAATTAGCCCTAAGCCACCTCTATAAATACCCTCTTAAGTCTAGAACCCTAGTGAACCTCTCATAATACTTTTCTACATAATTTGCCCTAGTTTTCTAGGTCTTGCGCCGTCAAGGAGAGGGAGGAGGCAGCCGGCCTCCAAGTATTGTAAGTCTCTCATGGACTGCTTGCAATCCATGAGTAGCTAAACCTTTTATACTTCTTTTCCTTAGGTACTTTTGATCAATGAATTATTGGTGAGACTTTTGTTATTGATAATTTGAGTTTTTTCCGTTTGAATATGTTTCTTATCTCTATGCTTCATCTTATGTGTTCATACTTTGATTGATTTGGTGTACAACATATCTTGAGATTTATGAATGCTATAGTTAGATTCAAGTAGCTTGAGTCAAGCTAAAGTTGGTCCAAGTAACAATTGTAATTCTAGGAGTCCTAGGTTCAATGGGATATCAAACCTTGTTGAAATCTTTAGGCCAAGATGGAAATTGACGTAGGCAAGTTTGGTATTGATTTATCATGCATGTGGATAAGTTAAGCTTAATGCGTGTTCTAAGGTTTGATAGACCCGCAATTAGAACATTTGTGATTAATTGTCAGCGAGATACGGATTAATTTTCATAGCATGTTGGAATAGCATTACGTCAGTTCCTATACCAATTATTCAAATGGAGTTGTTTAAGATATTAAGAGGATTACTTTGTTTCAATGAAAGTTGATGTCTACGTCTTAGGCTATATACCGATTTGGGATAATTTATGATTCTTAGTTCATTGCAATCTAAGCCAAATTTATGTTTAGTGTCCATGATCCATAATTCACTTGATCAAAATAGTTACCTAAAGGAGAAGAAGTATGTTTTTATTCATTGTTTTTCTCTTAAACTTTTTTTTATAGTTATTTAATTTAGATTTCTTTCTAATCTTATTTGATAAATTGAAAAACCCAAAAATATTTTTTCTAGGCTAGATTTTCTTTTGTAAGATTTAACTTTGATTCATACCTTCCCTGTGGATTCGACCCCTACTTGCCCTAGCTAAGTAGTTTTATCTATTTGTTATTGGTTTGTGGGAAATTTATCTTGTGATTTGATCAACGACCGATCACAATTTTGGCGCCGTTGCCGGGGAAGGTTTAAGGAATTGAAGGCAAATTATTACTTGAGAATTTCTTACATCTTTTAATTTTTCGTTATTTCTCTTTTCAAACTTTTAATTTAGTTAATTTTTCCTTAATTTTTATTTTCCAAGTTACTTGTTATTGTTGGATTCTTTGTTTAAGTTCTTTCTAGGTGTTGTATGCCAAATACAAGGAGTAGTGGTACCAAGGACTTAGAGTTCAATTCTGAGCCTGAACGTACACTCTTTGCACTAAGAAAGAGGAATTTGTTTCGAGAGCAAGGAGAAGATTCGTCAACACCAAGTTCTCAAGCTAGCTCTCCACGATCCACCACTTCTTCATAAATTTTGAATCACAACCCCCAAGAGAAAACATGGCTGAAGAAAACAACAACAATAGGACTTTGAGGGAACTTGCTGGCCCAAATGTGACTACACCGCGCTTAGCAATTCAATACCCAACCAATGAAGAAAATTTTGAGATCAAGTCTGGATTCATTCATTTATTGCCAAAATTTCATGGTATGCCTGGAGAAGATCCACATCGACATCTCACAGATTTTCAAATTGTTTGTTCATCCATGAAGATGCAAGGTATCTCTGAGGAGCAATTTAAACTTAGAACTTTTCCTTTTACCCTTATGGATCGTGCAAAGGATTGGTTGTACTACATGCCTAGTGGTTCAATCACTTCTTGGACGAGCCTTAAGAAATTGTTTTTGGAAAAATTCTTTCCTGTTCATAAAGCCTCAAGCATTCGAATGGAGATAAGTGGAATTAAGCAATCCCAACGCGAGACTATGTACGAGTTTTGGGAACGTTTCAAGAGGTTGTGCTCAAGTTGTCCAAATCATCAAATTCCTCAACAATTGCTTATTCAGTATTTCTTTGAGGGTTTACTCCCATTTGATAGATCTTCCATAGATTCTGCAAGTGGAGGGGCTTTCATCGACAAGACTCCCACCAATGCTTGGACTTTGATCGAGAACATGGCCGCCAACACACAACAATTTGGTACTCGAGAGAGTTGTGCACAAAGAGATGGAAACATTAGGAAGATCAATGAAGTCTCAACCCATTCCTCTACATTGGAGCAACGAATTGAAGAAGCAAATCAACAAATTGCTTTGCTCACCGATTTGGTCAAATCGAACTTATTAAGTGTGTCAAAGGTTTGTGGGATTTGTTCATTAGGACATCACACGGACAATTGTCCAAAGTTGGTCGAAGATGATGCTGAAGAAGTCAATGCTTTAGGAATGCAAAAGAGATTCCAAAGGAAGCAAGAGCCATTTCCAAGAAGCTACAATTCTTATGGGAACCAAAGTGCTTACCAAGCAAGGTCGAACAACTATCCAAGGCAATCTTCACACTATTCTGAGGGAATGCAACAAATGAGAGAGACCATGGAGATCGTCAAGAAACAATTAGGTCAATTGGCAAGCGATGTGAGCGAGCTCAAAACACAAAGCCAAAACAAGATCCCATCTCAATCAAAAGTGCCCCCAAAGGAGAATGTGAATGCTATTACCTTGAGAAGTGGAAAGGAGTTGGAAGAACCATATCCAACTAAGTCTACAATGGATGAAGGGACAAGCAAGAAAGAAGAAGAATTGCATGTGCTAGCAAAGGATATCAAGATTGATGATGATGAACCCATTATTCTCGAATTTGTCAAGGATAATGGAGAAGCCAAGGAAACTTCTGTGGTCAAGCCTAAATTGGATTGAAAGAAGGAACCTTTTCCAACCAAGTCAAGGAAATCAATGAAAGAAGATGAAGATCAAGACATCTTGGATATCTTTTGAAAGGTCGAGGTCAACATCCCACTTCTTAATGCAATTCAACAAGTACCAAGGTATGCAAGGCTTCTTAAGCAATTGTGTACAAACAAGAAAAGGTTGCAAGGTAAGTTGAATGTTGGAGCAACAGTTTCTGCTGTTTTGCAAAGACATTTACCCCCAAAATGCAAGGATCCTGGTATGTTTTCAATTACTTGTTCAATTGGAAATACTATCATTGGTAATGCTATGCTTGACTTAGGAGCATCTTTAAGTGCTATGCCTTATTCTTTCTATCAAACTTTAAATGTTGGTCCTTTAAAATACACTGATGTTGTTCTTCAATTGGCCGATGGATCTTTGGTACATCCCAAAGGTGTACTAGAGAATATTTTGATTAAAGTGCAACATTTAATTTTTCCTATTGACATTTTTGTTATGGAAATGGAAGGAGAAATTACAAAGGATCAATGCCCTCTTTTATTAGGAAGGCCTTTCCTAAGGACTTCTCACACCAAGATCAATGTTTTTGATGGCTCATTGACGATGGAGTTTGATGGTGATGTAATTCATCCCAAACTTTCATCGAATTTATCTTTGAAAACTGATGATTTTGTTTGTGTAGTTAAAAAATGGGTAAAGAAAGAGTTAGGTACAACATCTTCAACCATGACAAGTGGGCAACTTTCAAAGGGGAGGCAAAGGATTACAACTTTTCGACAACACAAAGATGAGAATTTCCACCTAGCTTGGGAGAGATTCAAGATACTTTGTGCTGATTGCCCTCAACATGGAATACCACATCAAATTTTGATTACCTACTTCTATCAAGGCTTAGAAGTGGATGATCAAATTCTTGTGGATAGCATCAACAACATACCCTTGTTCGATAGGACTGTGAAGGACGCATATGAAGCATTGGAAGCGTTGACTCAAGCAATTGCACCTCCAAGTTGGATCAAGAAGAAAAACAAAGAGAAGCTTGGAGAAAGAGGCAAATTTTCTAACAACACGCGTGAAGACGTCAACAAGGAATTGAAGGAAGCTCGAGAGAAGTTACTCAAGATTGAATGAGCCATAATTGAACTTTTCAAAGCCATGAGTGACACTCTCAACATCACTGTGGAACTTTTGAAGGAGCACACTCAACGTTCCTTCACCAATGGAGAATAGTCCACGAGGATGTCTAGCCAAAGACATTAAATGAAGGCGCTAATTGGGAGGCAACCCAATACACTAACATCTATCTTTTTCTTTTGAATTTTCTTTTTCTTAGTTATAGGTCATTTTGCATTTTCAACTCAAGGGAATCAATCACGCAATGGAGACAAGGAAAGGAAGCACACATGAAGAGCAATTGGAGCTTACACTTTGCATAAATAGAGAAGCTTTCTTGAACTTTAATCTCATTTAATTTCCTATGTTTGATTGATGATTTATGCATATCAATTATTTTTCTTGAATTGAATGTTTTTCCATGCATTTTATCATTGTATAATTATCTCATGCATCTCATACATATAGACTCTTAAGTGATAAGAACATAAGGTCAATCTTTTTATGGTTATCAAGTGGAATTTTTGGTGAAAATAAAGTGTTTTTGGATTGAAGAAATTGGGGAAATTTATAAGGTTTTTGGATGCTAATTGAGTTGAAGTTGGAATTGAGTTTGGTGGTGAAAATTGAAATTTGGAAGCAAAAAGGGACCAAGCCCGACTCCAGCTGGGGCCCCATGCCGCAAGCCTGGGCACCCAGCTGGAAAGCCTCAGCACCCAGCCGCAAGGGCCTGTGCTGGAGGCCGACTCAGAGTGGGCGCCCAGGTGCTTTGCCTGAGCACCCAGTCCGTTGGCTTGAACACCTATGTGCCGCTGACAGCACCCATGCCATGCCGATGTCACCCAACTCACCTACACCCATCACCCATCTCAAACACTATAAATACCACCCAACACCCACTTCAAATCCTTCAACACCCATCTTCACCCAAAACCCACTCAATTTTCTTTTCTCTTGCCTACATATATATATTCACTCACTTTAATCTTCAAAGTTTCACTACTTCATCACTTACAAGTCATTTCTTTCATCTTTTTATCACCTTAAACACTTACCCATTTGAACATTCAACACTTTTTCCATCAAATCCATCAATTTTTCAAATTTTCAATTTTTGGAAAAGTGGTTGTTTTCTTTGGATTCTTGTTTGGAGTAATTAGAAAGGAGATAAGAGATAGTTTGGAAGTTGATTGGAGCATTTTAGAGCATTGGGAAGTGCTACATTGGATCTTAGAGAAAGATTTTTCAAGAAACCCTACAAGGTAACCTAGTGCCCACCAAGTGTTCGAGAAAATGTCAAGAAGAGTGAGAGCAAGAGCATCAACATCCCAAGCCGCACCAATTGAGGAGGAAACCACCATACAACCTTACCTTAGTGTGCCGCAACCCATATTTGTTGATAGTGATTGTCAAGAGCGGTATGAAGCAAGGTATAACAACTATTTCATTATAGAAAAAGTACTTCCAACTAACATTGATCAAGAACTTGGAGTTAGCCAATTGTTTGTCAATAGAGGTTGGGGACCACTTCTTCAAGTAGATGGATACTACTATCCCAATTTGGTGAAGCAATTTTATGCCAACATGGACAAGGAGCGTGATGGTTATTCCTACACCATCAACACAATGGTCAAAGGTAAGTACATTGTAGTTGATGAGGAATATCTATGCCGTTTACTTGGTTTGAACAATGAGGGTAGTATGTTCTATTTTGCTTATGTTAACGGAGAGCAAAGGACCGCCACCGAGAGTACATGGAAAAGGGATGGTGCTTTAAGGAGGTTTGACATTCCTCTTGGTATGGATAGCCAAGGGAATAGAGAGGTAAGATTCAAGTATATGGAACCAAGGGATAGACTTGTGTGTTACTTATTGCATCATAATGTCATTCCTAGGAGTGGTAACAAGCATAAGCTTCACATTGAAGACTTCTATGTTGTAGACAAGCTTTGCCATGGATTAGGTCATTGTAATGGGATACCAATGGCTAGGTTGTTACTCTCAAGGATGTGGGAAGTAGTTCATTCTTCACATGAAGATAAGGCATTTGTTTTTCCATTGTTGATTAGCAAGATTTTGGTCAATGAAGGAGTTGAAGTTGATGATGAATATTGCTTCAACAATGAAGACAATGTCATTGATGTGAATTGTTTAAGTCATTTAGGTTTAAGGAGGAGAGTTGTTGCCAATGAGGTACATTGGTACAATGTGCAAAGGAGGACTTATGCAAAAGGACTTGAACAATCACAAGGGACAAGACAACCATCCTTGGAAGTTGATGAAGAAAATTTCCAAGAACTTCCTATGAGAGAATTTCAACAACTTATGGTTCGAGAAATGAGACAACATAGGAGTGAGATGAGAGCTTACATGGAAAGAATGGAGGATACCCTACGTGATTCCATGGGTCAAAGGAGACCAAGGAGAGGCCGTTGACTCTTATCCTTAGGATGTCATATGTTATGAACTCTTTTTATGTTTTGCATTTTTATCATGTCATTGCATGCATTTGTATTCATTGTTGTATTTGTTCTATTTGGATCTTATGTAAGACTTATGTGTTTGAATGTTATGATTGATACTATGATTAGATTAATTTGCACAAGATTGGATGCATACTTTCTAAGTGAATTAACTCTTACATGTGTTCAATTAATTGGATTACCCCATTTATCGTGATTTAATTGCTAGTAGTAAGTTTGCTTGATTTATTAAATTGTGTCGATACTTTTTAGATCGAGTCTTACTTGTGCACTTCATTTTTCTAAAAGTTTCCAAAACAACATGTTTTGAAATTTTTTGTCAAAATACTAACACAACACACATTGAGGACAATGTGTCTTTTAAGTGTGGGGGGAAGAATTAGTCTATTTTTAAGATCCTATTTTCTTTTCTATCTTATTGATTAGAGACAAATTTTTCAAAATTTTTGAAGAAAATAAAAAAATTGTTTTGTATCTCTAGTAAATTTTAGTTTAATTTCCATGAGTATAGTCTTTTATAATATTAATTAGTTTGAATACATTGAAAATATTTTTCAAATTTTCTTATGTATAATTTCATTCTTTGATTAAGAAGTGTAATTAATAAGGTTTGTCATACCCAAAAATGGTTTGACAAGTGTATTACTTCTAGAACTTGTGTTGAAGCTTGTGTACATTTATAGAAGTATGTCATGGATATGTCAAAGACTAAGTGTGAGGGTATGAAAGGTAGCTTAAATCTTTTAAAAGAAGTGTTTTCATGTTAAGAGGAGAAGAGATGTTTTCTTGCTTAAAAAAAAATTAATTAATTTATCCATTGTTGTCACTATTTTCTTTAACAAAAGGAGTTAGTAACCCTTGGAAAGAGGATAAGAGGCATGGAAAGCGGAAATATTGTCCCTCTTGTAAAAATGAGTGTTAGTAACCTCAAATAAAGGGAGCTAGTAGCCCCAATTCATGGACACTTCTAAGGTTACTAAGGTTAGTAACCTTGCTTAGAAATTTTGGGCTATGGAGGAGCATCGATGCTAGCTTGGAGGAGCATGGAGATGGAAGCACTCGTGACCGACCACGCGACTTGGAGATGCCCGGCCAACACCAGCCACGCGACATGACCATGCCCGGCCACAACCGGCCATGCGACATGGCCATGCCCGGCCACAACCGGCCACATGACTCGGCCATGACCGGCCATAACCGGCCACATGATCCTTTAACTATTCCATTGGGTCCAATAACAAGGGCTCGGGCTAAAAGGTTTAAGGAAGCTTTGGTGGGCTTTATAAGATCTCATCTTGAAGAATTGAAGACCATTGAAGACTCATTGGGCCGATTTGAAGATCACACAACAAGGAATATTCCAAACGATTCCATGTTGTGCACCATATTATCCATCGATGAGCATTAGGCTTAGTATTGTGTAATTCGGCCATTGGGCCTTTTATTCTATCTTAGATTAGTTATTTATTTACTCTAGAAGACATTGGTTTGGGCCTTGTTTGACTAAGTCCAATCCTTGTTTAATTAAGTTATGTATTTACTTTTCCTAGTAGGACAAGGAGTAGGCTATTTCCTTGTTCCTTCCTTTATGTAATGTTTTCCTTTAAGTTTTAGGAGAAGGGTTATGCGTCCCCTACTACTATATAAAGGGACCATCCCCCTCTTGTAAACCTAAGTCATTTAATCAATAAAGTTGAGAGGTTTATACCCATATCGATTTCTTTGGCTTCATTGTTCTAGTTTGAGCAAACTTAGGGTTCTTCATCTTATAGAGTCCTAGCAAGCAATTAGGTTGAGATAACTTAGTTGTTTGTGAATCTTGTGATCTTGAGAGTTCAATTGCAGGTCTAATTGAGTGCTTAAGTCTGACGAAAGAGGAGGAATTGCCTTGTAAAGGTCATCGACATACAAGTCTAGGAGTTGAAGAAGTTCAAGTCGACTTTGGTGGATATTCATAGGGTGGATTTGAATCTAATACAACTAAATTCGTATCAATTGGTAATCAGAGCATAGGTTGTCATCCTCAATCGGTAAATCTATCCTTCTATTCATCATTCATCAAGTTTTCGTCCATCAAACTTCATCTTGTTCTTATCGCACCATATAGTTCCAAAAATTCAGAAACTTTGAAAATTCATAGCCGATTCATCTTAAACTTTTTGCTTTGAAATTTCATATTTGAGTCCCTTATAACTAGTAGTTATATCGAAAAATAAAAAAAAATTAAAAAAATTTCGACCAGAAACTTATGAATTTTGTTCTGGATTCGTTTGAGCTCGGAAAACTTTGAAATTTGAGATCTAGACTTCTTTTGTGTGATCTTTCTGGGAAAAATATTGAAAAATATCAAAAAAATCTGTGCTGTTATCGATTTTTTTCCAGAAACTAGGGTTCTTAGTTTGGGAAATTTGGGAATTAGGGTTTTCTTGTGCAATTGATCTACTTAGTTGCAATTAGCCCTAATTGTTTGTGTAATTGAGATCCTTGGGTTGCTTTTGCTGTTAATTGTGATTTGATTTGAAGAATTTCAGGTTACAAACCCTATTGGGTTCAAGTGGTACAAAATAGGAGACAAGTGGTACTAGGGTTTATGCTAACCGATTTAATATTGTGATTTGGGCTTAATTGAGTTTTTGTGCAGCAACTTTGGAGAAGAATTTCGACATAAGGAGCCTGCATTAAGTGGTTTGGTTTGGTTTAAGATCACTTTTCTTTTGATTCACAAATAACTTTGCTACTAATTGTTTGTTCCTCAAGTAGGTCACGAGAAGAAAGGAGTGCTCTAGGAGTTGCTCTAGGAGTTGCTCTTATTAGGCCTATTGAAGCTAGTAAAAGGCAAATCTTGTGAGATCATTAAGAGAGTAGTGGACCGCCAATCCATAGGACTTGAGTACAAACACGAGAGCATAAGTCAAAGGTATAAGCACACACACACTTGTGAGGATTTTTACTACTAATCTTTGTTCTTTTTGTAGGTATTATGGAAGGAGAACAAGATCAAACCAACTTGGCTACTTTGTTGCAAACCCTAATGCAACGTTTGGACAATTTGGATACTAAATTCGATGCTATGGCCGAAGATGTCCAAAAAGTAAGAGATGGCCAAAATCAACAAGCTCAACCACCTCAAAGAGCTAACGTCGTACCCAACAATGAAGAGGTTCAACCTCCACCACCGAGGCAAATTGCTAGAATCGATCCCATGGACAGACTAATTAGGCAACAAGAACTTGGTGGGCAAGCTCACAATGACAACATGCGGCCAAGGAGAGGAATTGAAAGAGAGGAGCCTAAAGACAACATCAAATACAATATCCCTAAATTCAATGGGAGAGGGTCTCCATCCGATTACTTGGAGTGGGAGTCGAAATTGGATATGTATTTGGATTACTATCCTCATGCCGAGCCAAAGAAGGTACAAATTGCTACTCTTGAATTCACAGAGAATGCTTTAAATTGGTGGAATCAATTGGTGCAAACAAGAAGAAGAAACTTGGAAAGGCCAATCAATACTTGGTTAAGTCTAAAAAGTTATATGAGGAAGAGGTTTGTTCCAAGCTTTTACACTAATGGCCTCTATCAAGAATTGCAATCTTTGAGGCAAGGAACTAGGAGTGTTGATGAATACTACTCCGAGATGATGTTGTTGATGTCAAGGGCCGAGGTTGATGAAGCTCCACAAGCTACTATAGCTAGGTTTATGGCGGGATTGAATAGAGAAATTCATGATATTATGGAGATGCAACAACACTATGATGTTGAGGAATTACTTCAACATGCTTTGAAGGCCGAGAGTCAAGTAAAAAGGAATAAGAAGAGCTTTTCATCATCATCAAGCTCATGGAAAACTCCAATCAAGAAGGACGACAAGTCATCTAAAGAAAAGGAGTCTGCGCAAAAGGTTATTACCCTTAAAACCGATTCTAAATCTTCATCAAGTTCATCTTCTAAGAACTATGTAAAGTGTTTCAAGTGTCAAGGGTATGGACACTTTGCAAGGGATTGCGTCAACAAGAAAGTCATCATCTCCATCACCACTTGATCCAAGCGCAATATCCTCATCTTCACTTAGAATCTCGCCATTGTCATTAGTAAGCATGACTTTCTTGTTGATGAGGTAGAGGTACAAACCGACGACGATGATAGTGATGAAGGCGTTGGTTTAGCACTTAAGAGTTTGGTTGCTAGGAGAACTTTGAGTGCTTATGTGAAAAACGATGTGAACAATCAAAGGGAGAACTTGTTTCATACTAGGATGTATGCGAATGGGAAGCCTAGTAGCGTGATCATTGATGGAGGGAGTTGTACAAACATAGCTAGTGTATTTTTGGTGAAGGAGATGCAATTACCCACTACAAAACACCCTAAACCTTATAGCTTGGGTTGGATTAACGATAAGGAGGAGATTAGGGTTAACAAACAAGTTTTAGTTTATCTTTGTTTGGGCAGGTACAAAGGAGATGTATTGTGCGATATCTTACCCATGCAAGCATGCCATGTACTACTTGGGCGACCATGGAAATATGACAACAAAGTCCAACATGATGGTGAGACGAATCAATATACTCTCATGTGTCGTAAGAAGCCTTTTACTTTTATTCCATTGTCACCTCAAGAAGCTTTAAAAGATCAATTAAAATTGAAAGAGGAATTTACTAAGATGGAATCCGATTATAGGGCTAAAGAAAAGACTAAACATGCTAGGTTAGATGAGAATTGCGATTTAGTTGAAAAGCATGCTAGTTCTAAGAAAGTTGTTAAAGAGTGTATGTTAGCTACTAAAAGTGAGATTAAGAGTGCTTTGCATGATAATTCTGATTTGATCTTACTTTTGCTTAAGAATACACTTGATGCTACTAACGACTTGGAAAGAGAGCTTCCAAGCAACATTGTTTCTCTTTTGAGTGATTATGTAGACGTGTTTCCGGAGGAGGTTCCTAGTGGGTTGCCGTCGATTAGGGGAATTGAGCATCAAATTGATTTCATCCCTGGAGCGCAAATACCTAATAAGCCAGCTTATAGGACAAACCCTGATGAAACAAAGGAATTGGAGAAACAAGTTGGAGAGCTACTTCAAAAAGGATTTGTGCGTGAAAGCCTTTCTCCATGTGCCGTTCCTGTGTTGCTTGTTTCTAAGAAAGATGGGACTTGGAGAATGTGTGTTGATTGTAGGGCAATAAACAACATAACGGTAAAGTATCGTCACCCTATTCCTAGATTAGATGATATGCTTGATGAATTGCATGGTGCTTGTTTATTTTCTAAGATTGATCTTAAGAGTGGTTATCATCAAATTCGCATGAAAGAGGGTGATGAATGGAAATATGCCTTTAAAACTAAATTAGGGTTGTATGAATGGTTAGTTATGCCTTTTGGATTGACTAATGCACCTAGTACATTCATGCGATTAATGAATCATGTTTTAAGAGCTTTTATTGGCAAGTTTGTTGTTGTTTATTTTGATGATATACTTGTGTATAGCCGAAACCTAGATGAGCATGTTAAGCACTTGCGTTGTGTGTTAGATGTACTTAGGGTTGAGAAATTGTATGCTAACCTTAAGAAGTGCACCTTTTGCACAAACAAGCTTGTTTTTCTTGGTTTTGTGGTTTCATCACAAGGTATAGAGGTTGATGAGGAAAAGATCAAGGCAATCAAAGAATGGCCAACACCCACCAACGTTGGACAAGTGAGATATTTTCATGGACTAGCCGGCTTCTATAGGAGGTTTGTTAAGGACTTTAGCACCTTAGCCGCCCCTATTACAAGTGTTATGAAGAAGAATGCACCATTCAAGTGGGGAGATGAACAACAAGAAGCATTTGCGACGTTGAAGGATAAACTAACTAATGCTTCTTTGTTTGTTTTACCTAACTTTAACAATACTTTTGAGATTGAATGTGATACATCAGGGGTAGGAATTGGAGCTGTTTTAATGCAAAGTGGGAAGCCCGTCGCCTACTTTAGTGAAAAATTGAATGGGGCTGCATTGAACTATCCAACCTATGACAAAGAGTTGTATGCTCTTGTGAGGGCGTTGTAAACTTGGCAACAGTACCTTTGGCCTAAGGAATTCGTGATTCATACGGATCATGAGAGCTTGAAGTATTTAAGAGGCCAACAAAAGCTAAACAAGAGACATGCTAAGTGGAGTGAGTTCATAGAGAGCTTTCCTTATGTTGTGTGATACAAACAAGGTAAGGAGAATGTGGTAGCCGATGCTTTATCAAGGAGGTATGTCTTACTTTCCATGCTTGATTCTAAGTTTCTTGGTTTTGAGTATATTAAGGAATTATATGCTAGTGATGTTTACTTTAGTGAAATCTTTAAAGCATGTGAAAATTCTGGTTTTGGAAAGTATTATAAGAATGATGGATTTTTGTTTAAGGAATCTAGATTGTGTGTGCCTTCTTGTTCTTTGCGCATCTTGCTCTTGAGGGAATCGCATGAAGGGGGTTTAATGGGTCACTTTGGAGTTGATAGAACATATGACATATTGCATGAACACTTCTTTTGGCCTAAGATGCAACATGATGTAGGGAAGTATATTGCTAGTTGTATTGATTGTTTGCAAGCCAAATCTACTTCTAAACCTCATGGATTGTATACTCCTTTGCCTATTCCTCATGAACCATGGACTCATATTAGCGTGGACTTTGTGTTAGGTTTACCTCGTCCTAGGAGAGGTAAAGATTCTATCTTTGTGGTTGTTGATAGGTTTTCTAAGATGGCTCACTTTATTGCATGCACTAAAATGGATGATGCCATTAATGTAGCTACTTTGTTCTTTAAGGAAATTGTTAGACTACATGGAATGCCTAGGACGATTGTAAGTGATAGAGATGCTAAGTTCTTAAATCACTTTTGGAGAACTTTATGGGCTAAGTTATGTACTAAGTTATTATTTTCTACTACTTGTCGTCCTCAAACCGATGGTCAAACCGAGGTAGTTAATAGGACTTTGTCTACTTTGCTTAGGGCTTTAATTAAGAAGAACTTAAGAACTTGGTAGAATTGTCTACCTCATGTCGAATTTGCATATAATAGAAGCATACATAGCAGCACTGGATATTCCCCTTTTGAAACTGTGTATGGCTTTAATCCTTTAACCCCATTGGATTTGTTGAGTTTACCTTTGAGTGTGCAAGTCGACATGGATGGACAAAGGAAGGCCGATTATGTTAGAGAACTTCATGCTAGGGTTCGAGCTCAAATTGAGAAGAAAACACAACACTATATGAAGATTGCTAACAAGGGGCGCAAGGAAATCATCTTTGAACCCGGGGATTGGGTTTGGTTACATTTAAGGAAGGAGAGGTTCCCTGAAAAGAGAAAGTCTAAGCTCTTACCTCGTGGAGATGGTCCATTCCAAGTCTTGGAGAGGATCAACAACAACGCATACAAGCTAGATCTCCCTAGCGAATATGGCAATGTAAGTGCTACTTTTAATGTTTCAGACTTACCCTTGTTTGATAGTGATGCAGATTTGAGGACAAATCCTTTTCAAGGGAGAGGGGATGATGCACCAAGGGCTTATCATGGCTTTGAAGAACACATTGGAGCCAATGAAGATCATGGAGTTGTCATTGATGCTAGCTTGGAGGAGCATGGAGATGGAAGCACTAGTGACCGGCCACGCGACTTGGAGATGCCCGGCCAACACCGGCCACGCGACATGACCATGCCCGGCCACAACCGGCTACGCGACATGGCCATGCTCGGCCACAACCGGCCACATGACTCAGCCATGACCGGCCATAACCGGCCACATGATCCTTTAACTATTCCATTGGGTCCAATAACAAGGGCTCGGGCTAAAAGGTTTAAGGAAGCTTTGGTGGGCTTTATAAGATCTCATCTTGAAGAATTGAAGACCATTGAAGACTCATTGGGCCGATTTGAAGATCACACAACAAGGAATATTCCAAACGATTCCATGTTGTGCACCATATTATCCATCGATGAGCATTAGGCTTAGTATTGTGTAATTCGGCCATTGGGCCTTTTATTCTATCTTAGATTAGTTATTTATTTAGTCTAGAAGACATTGGGTTGGGCCTTGTTTGACTAAGTCCAATGCTTGCTTAATTAAATTATGTATTTACTTTTCCTAGTAGGACAAGGCGTAGGCTATTTCCTTGTTCCTTCCTTTATGTAATGTTTTCCTTTAAGTTTTAGGAGAAGGGTTATGTGTCCCCTACTATTATATAAAGGGACCATCCCCCTCTTGTAAACATAAGTCAAGTTAATCAATAAAGTTGAGAGGTTTATACCCATATCGATTTCTTTGGCTTCATTGTTCTAGTTTGAGCAAACTTAGGGTTCTTCATCTTGTAGAGTCCTAGCAAGCAATTAGGTTGAGATAACTTAGTTGTTTGTGAATCTTGTGATCTTGAGAGTTCAATTGCAGGTCTAATTGAGTGCTTAAGTCCGACGAAAGAGGAGGAATAGCCTTGTAAAGGTCATCGACATACAAGTCTAGGAGTTGAAGAAGTTCAAGTCGACTTTGGTGGATATTCAAAGGGTGGATTTGAATCTAATACAACTAGATTCGTATCAGGAGGAGTTATAGTCTCCTGATGGGTTTACTTAACTAGAACGATACCAACAAACATTATGTAAACATTAACTAGAGACATTAAACTTTAGAAAACAAAGTACTTCTAATAAATTAAAAATTTAATCTACATTTTCTAGTCAAATGCAAAACAAGTTAGTAAAAATACAAAGACCATAAGATTCAAATTAGCTATGCACAAAATCACCCCAATCAATAATGTAAGTCCTAAGATCAACATACCTTTGACGAATTTGACAAGGAAAACTTACCATAGGCTTGTATTTACATCTATTTCAAAAGAGAAAGCGATATCATGGATATTCATCAAAGCTTATAATGGGCTAAAAAGGATGGCTTATTTTTAAGAAAGCAAGGTTACTAACCTTAGAAGTGTTCATGATTTGGGGCTACTAGCTCCCTTTATTTTGATGTTACTAACACTCATTTTTTTTCAAGAGGGACAATATTTCCGCATTCCATGGCTCTTATCCTCTTTCCAAGGGTTACTAACTCCTTTTGTTAAAGAAAAGAGTGACAACAATGGATTTTTTTTTTAGCAAGAAAATATATCTTCTCCTCTTTACATGAAAACACTTCTTTATAAAAGATTTTAGCTACCCTTCATACCCCCACACTTAGTCTTTGACATATCCATGACATACTTCTATGAATATACACAAGATTCAACACAAGTTCTAGAAGTAATACACTTGTCAAAACATTTTTGGGTATGAATAACCTTATTAATTACACTTCTTAATCAAAGAATGAGGTTATACATAGGAAAATTTGAAAAATATTTTCAATGTATCCAAACCAAATTAATATTACACAAGACTATACTCATGGAAATTGAATCAAAATTTACTAGAGATACAAAACAATTTTTTATTTTCTTCAAAAATTTTGAAAAATTTGTCTCTAATCAATAAAATAGAAAAAGAAAAATAGGATCTTTCAAATAGACTACTTCTTCCTCCCACACTTAAAAGACACATTGTCCTCAATGTGTGATGTGCTAGTATTTTGACAAAAAATTTCAAAACATGTTGTTTTGAAAACTTTTGGAAAAATGAAGTGCACATGTAAGACTCGATCTAAAAAGAAAGTGTCGACCCAAGCAAACTTACAACTACCAATAAATAACAATAAGTGGGGCAATCCAATTAATTGACACATGCAAGAATTAATTCTCCAAGAAAATCGATGCTCAATCTAAGCAAAGTAATCAAACATGGTATCAATCATAGCATCCAAATACATAAGTCTTACATAAGATCCAAATAGAACAAATACAAATACAAATAAAAATGCATGCAATGTCATGATAAAAATGCAAAACATAAAAGTGTTCATAACATATGACATCCTAAGGATAAGAATCAATGGCCTAACCTTGGTCTCCTTTGGCCCATGGAATCACGTAGGGTGTCCTCCATTCTCTCCATATAAGCTCTCATTTCACTCCTATGTTGCCTCATTTCTCGAACCATAAGTTGTTGAAATTCTCTCATAGGAAGCTCTTGGAAATTTTCTTCATCAACTTCCAAGGATGGTTGTCTTGTCCCTTGTGATTGTTCAAGTCCTTGTGCATAAGTCCTTCTTTGCACATTGTACCAATGTACCTCATTGGCAACAACTCTCCTCCTTAAACCCAAATGACTTAAACAATTCACATCAATGACATTGTCTTCATTGTTGAAGCAATACTCACCATCGACTTCAACTTCTTCATTGACCAAAATCTTGCTAATCAATAATGGGAAAACAAATGCCTTATCTTCATGTGAAGAATGAACTACTTCCCACATCCTTGAGAGTAACAACCTAGCCATTGGTATTCCATTACAATGACCTAGTCCATGGCAAAGCTTGTCTACAACATAAAAGTCTTCAATGCGAAGCTTATGCTTGTTACTACTCCTAGGAATGACATTATGATGCAATAAGTAACACACAAGTCTATCCCTTGGTTCCATATACTTGACTCTTACCTCTCTATTCCCTTGGTTGTCCATACTGTAGACACCCATTTTTGTCCTATATCCTTCAATTTAAATCAATTTATTTCTTATTTGGCATTAGGGTCACCCAGGGGCATTTTGGTCATTTTTGCTTCAGGGGCACTTTAGTCATTTTTAATTCATCTCTAGCTTAAATTGGCATGTCCATATTAACATGTAAAACTTGGATAGATCACATTGCATTTCATGATATAAAAATTAATAATAAATATTTTCCTTTTAATTGTCTTGTATTGCCTCATATAGCACACCCATTATAATTGGTAGACATCTTAATTTGTTTAGGCATTTTAATTGATGGATCTTCGCATTGCATATATGTTTGTAATGGGACTAACTTTTCTATGTTGGACCAAGCCCTCCTTGTTAGCTTTGGGTTTTTAGCCTTGTCTTGCTATCATTTTGGGACAATAAACTTTAATTGAGTAAATTTAGCTTTGGGCTTGGGCCTTAGCTTTGGGGTATTTTGTGTTAGTCTTTTCATTTTCCACTAAGGCCCATCTCCTTTTTCTTTATCCCATCATAAATTAGTAAAATACATTAATAAAATAAGATATTTAGTTACAAGAATTTAATAATTGAACACCATAAACAGATGAATTTGCACTTCGTTTTTACAACGAAACTTTTTACATTTCCTTATACTCCATTGCATGAAAATGTAATAAATGTATGTATATATATAAGAAAGTAGAAACTGAATTATCAAAGATATGATAACCTTTCCTTTGGCTTCATGCGTGGAGCAGTACTTGTTTCCTCTTTCAATGTCCATTGATCAGGCTTTAACAAATAGAGTGGGATGACCACACAAGTGATGTTTATAGACAAAACAAGAAGATGGTTAGTAATAGGACAAAATTTCACACTCAACAGATTAGGGAGGTGCTGAGTAAAAGAGGTCTAACAATCATGAAATAACTAGAATGCTAATACAATGCAAGGAGTTCCAGAGAGCAAGAGGCGAGAGATATCAGTTCCGTCATCCAACAACACTTAATACAGAATCATTGACATCTCAGTATGAAATGCAGGACAAACAAAGACACGAAAGCATTGTAGTCACATGATAAATAGAAAGACAGTGTCAACACCATCCAATTTTCCAGAAGCAAAGACTCAAACATCTCATAAGTCTAACTGGATCCCAAGCACGGCAGAGCACTTTCATTTCATTAGATAGCATGCATACATATCCATTTTATACAGCAACAACAACATACTTTTTTCACATATTTTATATGTTGTGTGCATCTCCATTTGGTTTGGTTTCAGGCATCTTCACCACTATACATTTTTTTATTCAAATATCCACTCTTCACACACAACAACATTCCATCGAAGTTAATCTAAGAGGGTCACCATTTCATTTCGAAGGCACCAAAGGTATAATGACAAAAGCTCAAGCTTAATTCAAAACCCTTTTCAAAGTTCAAACAAGAGCAATGCATCGGCACATATATGTGAGCACTCAAAACAGATTCATTTACAGAGCCATACCTCAACAGGAACAAAAGCAGCGTATAAGCAATAAGAGATTTCACCTTAGTTTTAGAGTATACCTTGATAGAGATTCGCTGGTCAAGAAGTCAGCGTGAGGAGTTATTGCTGACATGGCAAGCCTGGTTGACTTCCCCAAATAAACTTCCAAGTTGTTTTATTAGCCACATCACTTGGCCACACCTCACCTGCAAGATCAAGACACGTGAGGAGCAAGTTGAAGCTAAAATGAACCAAAAACTAACAAAATGGGGAAAAGCTTTACCGCGTGAAATTAGAGTCGGTTTTGCAAGCAGACAAAAACAAACATTCCAGCTCACTTCACACATATATACTTGTACCTCCAGCATTCTTATCTGCAAGAACAGACAAATAAAGGAATTAAGGTGATTGACAAAAAAAATCTGAAAATTAGGAACCATTGGATAAAAATTGATCTGCGGCAGGGATCAAATTCCATCCTAGTATAAAAGCATCATTTTCTTCAATGGACATGGGGGATTTAGGGGGAGAGACGCGGAATTTTGAGGAGATGGAGAGGGTTCCTGTTCTTAAAAACTAGGGTTCAAAGCCTAGGTTTGAAATCTTAACAGAAACACAGAAATTTAAAGAAAAAGAGGCACAATCGGAGGGACAATTTTCTGAAAATTAGGGTTCTTAGATCTAAAAGTGGAAGCTTTTTAGTTTTCCTTAGAAAATACAGAAACTAGTGAGGCAAAGGAAAAAAAGTGAAAAAAATGGTACCTTGGTAGCTTTAATGGACTCTCGCGTCACCTAGGTTCTCTTCTCTTTTCTGTATTGTCTTCCATTTTCCCAGTAAGGTCTAGGTCGCTCTAGGGTTTATCCTTTTGGGGTTGTTTCCTTTTCGAGTTGGACCTTTTACTTTCGGGAAGCTTTGGTTTCGTTGATTCAAAGGATTACGGGGTCGGGTTTTGGATCTTCAAAGAGAAAGGAGGAACCTTTGGGGTGATTCGGAGCCTGTCTTGTTCAGCGGGGAATTTTCGTTGGGGCGGCGCTGCAATCGATTCGGGAGAGGTGAGGGCGACGAGGAAGAAGAGGGAAAGGAAAGAAGAAGAAGAAATAGCCAAAGAAAGGAGTTTTTTATCCATACGGCGCCGTTTAAAGCTCCCTGCGGTGGAAAAATTGCATCTTTATTGTGGTAGCTTTCTGATTTTCACAATTTCATCCTTCTTCATTGATTAAATTGCCATGTTCTGTTGAGTGTGCTGTTAGGTCCTCATAGATCTCCTTTTAGAATAATGATAATGATTTGTTCTTAGGCCTAGGATTGATTTTAAGTTTAAAGATTGTAGATAAATTAAATCTCTTTAAGTTACAAATTAGAGTTTTCTCACCATGATTAACTTAAGAGTATAGATTATATTGTTAATAATTGGTAGGTTAAGAGTAAATATGAGATCTTTAGTTTAAGGGATTGATTATAGTAAGTTAAGAATAAAAGTTTCAATCTTTAAGTTCAAAAGATTAAGTTTTGATAAGCTTAAAATAAAAGTTGGGACTTTACCTCAAAAAGATTAGATCTTGGGACAGTTAAGCGCAAAATTTGGCCTTTAGTTTATGATTTTTGAGTTTTTAGTTTATGATTTATGTGTAGATCTTATTCAAGTTAAGTTCTTAGCTCTTCTTTTAATTAAATAAATAATTTAGATCATGAATATTTTTAAGAAAAAAATGAAGAGTATTAGTTAAGCATTCACATTCATGTTTATTTTTCATAAATTGTTGCAAGTTACTATGTTCATTCGAGATCAATTAAAGTGACTCCTGTGATGGGAAAGGCGGACGACTCATTCATACGTGTCTAAGCTTGCTCGCCTTCTCCCTGAGGCTTGGAAATGTCCGGAGACCGTTTACCATTTATTGGGAGGCGATCAAAGGCGTTACTCGTATAATTAATGGGTAATTAAGATTGAAATCGGATTTCCATGCATCATGTGCATTCATGCCTTTCAAGACTAAATCCAGTGATTAATCAAATTAAAATTCAAAGGAGATCAAGATCAAGATTTAGGAAGTAAGGAAAGGTGAATCAGTAATAAGAAACTTAATTAAGGGTAACTAAATAAGTTAGTAATCAACTTGATTCAGGGTAATTAAGTAATCCAGTAATCAACTTAATTTAAGGTAATTACGTGAGTCAGTAATCAACTTAATTCAGGGTAATTAAGTAAGTCAGCAACTTAATTCAGGGTAATTAAGTAAGTAATAGGTAACTTAATTCAGGGTAATTAAGTAAGTCACTAATCATTTTAATTCAGGGTAATTAAGTAAGTTAGTAATCAACTTAATTCAGTGTAATTAAGTAAGTCAGTAATCAACTTAATTCAGGGTAATTAAGTAAGTCAGTAATCAACTTAATTCAGGGTAATTAAGTAGGTCAGTGAATAACTTAATTCGGAGTAATTAAATATGTAATAGGTGACTTAATTCAGGGTAATTAAGTCAGTAAGTACCTTAAGTCACGGTAATTAAGTAAGTCAGCTAGTAATTTGATTCTAGTAATTAAGTAAAGTAAGTCGGTAACTTAATTAAGGGTAATTAAGTAAGTAAGTAAGTCAGTCAGTAATCAACTTAATTCAGGGTAATTAAGTTTAGTAAGAAGCAAAGATTAGGGAAAATAAAACGGCTTAATCTAGGGTAATTGAGTCAGTTAAGAATCAAAGAAAGATAATCAGTAATAAGGGCTTAATTCAGGGTAATTGAGTCAGTTAAAAATAAAAAGAGAATTAATTGTTAACAAAGTCCAAAAAAAGAAAGAATAAAAACCTTTTTTCGAAATTAAAAAAGAGTTTGTGTTTGCATTTGTTCTCTTTGGTTTTTCGAAAGACAAAAAAATCAACTAATCAAAAAGAGTCCTCTTTTTTAGTTTTCAAAAGAAGGGAAAGTTCCCGGCAAATAACAGTTTTCAAGAAAAATAATCGTTTTAATGGTAAGTTTTAAAGAAAATCCTCATCATGAGGAGCCCAAAAAGAGAACAAAATAGAAAATGGGAAAGTTCCCAACATTCCTATTTCGAAAATCCAAAACCTATTTTTGCTTGCTTATTTTGCTTAAATTTCAAAGATTAATAAAAGAGTTTAATGACATGAAAACACTTAAAGATAGAGACAACCAATAATAGTTACCCACAGTCAATTATAAACTGGTCAGTGCCGTCTTTTGACGGGAGTCGTGGGGGTGCTAATCCTTCCCCACACGTACCCGACTCTCGAACCTTTTAGTCTCTGGTTAAGTTGACCTTATTAGGTTTAGTGTTACCTTTGCCGAGCATAGATTAATATTAGACTTAATAATTGGATAGGTGGCTAATCACACCTAGGTTAAAAAAAAAGATTATTGGCGACTCCCGTAGTTCTTAAGTCGTTCAGCGGTAGGGTCACGGGACCCCTGGACCCGGACATTGCGACACATACCAAGAGGAATGTCAAACCTCCTTAAAGCACCATCCCTTTTCCATGTGCTCTCGGTGGTGGTCCTTTGCTCTCCATTAACATAGGTAAAATAGAACATACTACCCTCATTGTTCAAACCAAGTAAACGGCACAAGTATTCCTCATCAACTACAATGTACTTACCTTTGACCATTGTGTTGATGGTGTAGGAATAACCTTCACGCTCCTTGTCTATGTTGGCATAAAATTGCTTCACGAAATTGGGATAGTAGTATCCATCTACTTGAAGAAGTGATCCCCAATCTCTATTGACAAACAATTGGCTAACTCCAAGTTCTTGATCAATGTTAGTTGGAAGCACTTTTTCTATAATGAAAGAGTTGTTATACCTTGCTTCATACCACTCTTGACATTCATTATCAACAAATCTGGGTGGCGGCTGATCTGACGTCAGCAATCATAAAAATAATTATCTCAACAATTACTAACTAAACTAGTTAGGGCAAGTAGGGGTCGAACCCACAGAGAGATTGGCACTTCCTTTTCTCAAACGAAACAAATTAATAAAGAGGATTTAAAGAAGAATTAAATCTAACTAAAAGTAAATTAACTAAGAGAGCAATCAAGAAAATTAAAGAAAAAAATAAATTAAAAAGCAGTGAATATTATAAGAAAATCAATTAAACAGAAACCTCCAACATAGAATTAATATCCCTCTTGACAACAATAACATGGATCATTGATATCTAAAGATTATGAGAACCTTGAATAGCCTGTCGGACTTAACCTAAATTACCTTAATTAGATAATATTACCGATCAAAGTCAATCTATTCCTTTTATTCTTTCAGCAATCAATTACTTTCTTAGGGCTTAAAGATCACTTAGGAATAAAGCATGAAGAATAAGTAATTTAATAACAAGCACAATGAGAAATTTCTCGCACATTGATTCTTTTCTCTCTTGGATGGAGGATCAATTCACATTCAATTGCTACATAAAATTAAGCTGGAGGATCAATTCACAACTTAATCTAGCTAATGCTAACTCAATCTATCATGAAAGTGTCAACCCAATCAATCAAAACAAGCAAAATAGAATTCATACAGAGATCCAAGAAATACTCAAATAAATTCTCATATAAAAGCACAAAATCTCACCATGGAATAAGTCAAGAGATCAATTAAATTCTACATTGGAGAAAAGAAAAGGATTACTCACTCATAAATTGAGTTAGCATCCACAAATAAGAAGAAGAAAACTTATCTATGGATGAGGAAGAGAAGGGGGCGGCGGCTCCTAGGGTTTTTCTCCTCCAAATCTTCAACTAAACAGTATATCTTATGAAAAATAAAATTACATACAAAATCTAGTCCTAAGGTAGCTATTTATAGTGGATGAACATAGATAGGGCGGTTTAGGGCTGACTTAGACTCCAAGTTGGATTTGATGTCATCCTAGAGTAGAATCCAAGTCAAAAGAGGATTCTGGAATTTTCTAGATTTCTGCAAAAATTTCACCGGCAGATTCGGGCTTGAAAATAGCAGAATTGTGCTTTGGTCTTCAAAGGAAAGTTGTAGAGCTCGGAGTTAGCTTTCCAACGGCTACTTATGGTCTTAAAAGGGACATCTGAGAAGAATGTAATGGCCTTTCAACGAAGACTGTGCTGAAACCGGGCTTATATCGCAAATCTGCGGGATTATTACGGGATTTGGATATGCTTTTGGATGTTAGGCCTACAAATTGGGATTTTAACTCCAATTATAGGTTTATATGGGCTGAGTATATTCCCATATAATTTATCCAAAAATCCTCAACTTCAGGGCTTCTTCTGGGCTTGGCTTCAATCCTTTGCAATTTGAACTCCAATCTTCAATTCTTGCTCCTTGAAATAATTCTTCAATAATCTTCAAATTATCTTCAAGAAATCTTCAAACACGAACTTTGCATCTCCAAATATATAGTCAAAATTCTTTGCTAATATCTGTGTAAAAAAATCATCAAAATAGCTCCAAAAGTAGTGAAAACAAGCAAATTCTCAATCTCGCTTCTCATAAAGACTAAAAACACAAATACTTAGAAAATAAGGTAAAAATGCATATAAAAGTGGTAAAAAGTATAGAAAAATAGCCATAAAAATATGCATAATTTGAGCTCGATCATATTTTCCCCCACACTTGAACTTTGCTAGTCCCTTAGCAAAATCAATGTAAGTTAATCAAAAATCAAAATTTTCAAAATATCAATTTGACTTCATTCATATATCAAAGAATCAATTTAATCATGAAATCAAAATAGCAAAGAATATCAATAATACTTAATCCAAAGATCAATCAATAGCAAGCATTATCATTCTTAAGTAGCCATAATCAAAGTAGCTCTAATCATTTACCATCCCTCACTTTTATAACTACTTCTCTCTATAAGCTTGTATATTCATCTTTCTCTTCATTACTCAAAAGATTACAATGTCATAAATAAATCAAGGATTCATGTGAGTTATAATAGTTTTTTAAGGGTAATTGTTTCTAGAAAACTGAGGTTACTAACCTCTGAAGTGTTCATGCTTAAGGGTTACTAACTCCCTTTATTTTAATTTGAGGCTACTAGCACTCTAGAGGGACAATATTTCTGTTGATCCATGCCTCTTATCCTCTTCCTAAGGGTTACTAACTCCTTTTGTTTAAAGAGAAGAGTGACAACAATAGAGTTTTTTTTTTTTATACAGAAAATATCTCTTCTCCTCTTGCATAAAATCACTTTTTTATGAAAACAGTTTTAATTACCCTTTATATTAATAGCCCCCCACACTTATTCTTGACAAATCTATAGCATGATTTCTTAATTGTAACTTCAATCAAAATTCAATACAAGTTCTAGAAATAGATAATCATGAAAGCAATGAATAATAGGATCATATCACAAACTTCAATTATACCTAATTCTAAGAAATCAAAACTTCTTACTATAAATTAATCAAAGAATAAAGTATTACTAAAAATTCTAAACATTCATCAATCATAATCAAATCAATCATTCAATATATGCTTGAAAAATCAAAGAGTTTGAAAAATCATCAAAATTTATTTTTCAAAAATCAATTTTTCGAAAAATTTTCAAAAATTAGGGAAAATAGGCGATAAAAAACAATCATATTTTTATCCTAGATTCTCATGCAAAAGACTATCATATGACTCAATAATCAAACAATAATCCTATCAAGTATTCACCGCCCCCCCCCCCCCCCACACACTTAAAATTCACATTGTCCTCAATGTAAAAGCAATCATAAAATCAAAGCATGCAAAATAGCTTACCAAAAATAAAGAGTTAAGGTTCATGAAACATACCTGGGCGGCTTTGATGAAGATAATTACTCGAAAAAGACAATAAAAATTAAAGTGATAGGAAAATAAAACTAGATAGTTTATTAATGAAACTTGAAAATAAAGACATAAATTAAAGGAAAATTAAAGATAAAGCATTAAATAACTAAACTTAAGATGCTTAAAAATAAAATCCTATATCTAGAAAACATAAATTAAAATTAAAATCCTAATTTTAAAACCTAAATTGGTTTAGGAATAGCCTTCTCCAATAAATTGAAGAGGTTTTCCAAGTTCCCAATTATAGTATCAAAATCCTCTCTTAGGCTAGCAACTTGATCACTCAAATCCTTAAATTGAGCAAGGAAAGGATGAGATTCTTCCTTAATTTCCTTCTCTTGATTCACCTCCTCTTTTCCTTCCTTATTTTCATCACTAGAAGCATCACTTGATTCAGAAGCAGAAGCAATTATCACGATATCATCTTCACCTTGACCTTCTTCATACAACGGATCTCTTGGTCCAATTGGAATTGGGGACTTATCCTTTAATTCTTCCAAGGTAAAAACAGTAGCAACGAATGCAGTTCTTGGTTGATTAGATGAAGAAGCATAAAAAGGATTATGAAACCGTTGAAGGAAAGGGGCATATCGCATAGGAGGTCTATAGGGTGCCCATAGGGCTTGGTGCGATACCCATCAATCTTTGGCATAGGAAAAGGCTTACTCCAAGGTGCAACATGAGGTCGAATTCTCCCATTAAAATTCCTTGGGTGGGAAAATCGATTTCCATAAGGATTGAAACGCTTTTCAAATTCCTTCTCAGCTCTTTCCTTTGATCTTATAACAGCTTCATGCGACTTGTTAGCTTTGTCCCAAAGAAATTGATAAATCATCCTAGCTTTGAAACCGGGTTTAGCCTCAATTTCATCCTTAGGTAGCAACGAAATCATACTCAAGAGTTCATGGCAATCTTGGCGAAGAAAACTTCCTTGAAATTTTGGACCGATTTGAGAAGCTCCAATTCGATAAAATTGATCCTTAAACTTCTTGAATTGAACTTCAAAATCCATGGTAGTTGTGGCTAGCATCATCGACATCTTCAATTGAATCGAAATTGCTTCTTAAGATGGAAAGAGTCGGCTTTGTTCTTCAATTAGTCGGCCTCCTTGTCGACTTGTCTTCCAATCGACTTTACTTCCAAAAGTCGACTTTTGTAGTCGATTTGCTCCTTGTAAAGTCGACTTCTCCTCCCAATAGTCGACTTATCTTCTAATCGGCCTTGCTCTCAAAAATTGCCTCTTAACCGAATTCTTAAACTCTCAAATATTGCTTCTTATGATTTGATGAATAAAGAGGAATAGAGGTGCCTTTATATAGTGATCAAATTCTAGTCCTAAGAGGTTTTAGTTAGAGTAAAAAGTAAGAAACATACCTTGATTAGGAGTACATTACCTATATGGAAAAGGTGTTGGTGTTCGAAATCAATTAGGAACTCAATTTCCTAGTTAAAATAGGAAATTAAATCCTAACACACTTTGCATGGGCATGGCGCGGCACTTGCATGACATCTTCTCCTTAGCTCCGGTCATGGCGCGACATTCTCCTAGTGCGAGCTGGACATGGCCGGGCATGGCTCGGATCAAGGCCGAGCAGGTGCTGGTGGTGGCGCGGGACACGGACTGCTGCTGCTGGTGCTGTCTCGGCATGGAGCGGAGTGGAGCGGCTGCTGCTGCTGCTGCTTCGGGCTTGGCCGGTTGGTGATGGTGCGCGGCATGGCTGGTGCTAGCTCGATGATGTCCGGTGCTGTCCGGCTAGAGTGCATGGCATGGCTCGATGACATTCGGGCCATGCTTGGTGCGGTGCCGAGCTTGGCCTGGCGATGGCGCGGTAATTCCGAGCCTTAGCCGGGTCAAGGCTGGGTGATGTGCGACATGGCCAAGTTATGACCGGCCATGCATGCTAATTCTATGAGTTTCATCCGAGCATGCATGGTCTATGGCTTTGTGCTTAGTACTTTTTACTCCATGAAAAAAATTTCTTTAATTTTATGGAGAAAATCCATAAAGCTCAGTTTGGAAGTCGGAAAAATTCTAGAGAAAAGAAAATAGTTTCCTACATTTTCCCTATTTATGTTTGGTTGGTAGGGAATTTAGGGAGGAAAATATAAATACGGAAAATTGTACGTAAAATGTTTAAATAAAATTTTCCCCTATTCCCCCCCCCCCCCAAATTGAGAGGAAAACGAGAGAAACTCTGGGAAAATATTATGGGCCCGTCTCCTTCTTTCCTCTGGGAAGCAGCGCTCATCTTCCACCAAAATCCGGTCGCCTGAAACTTCCACACCGAATTTCATCGGGATCCCATCGAATCCTCCCGTAAGCACTCAAATCATTCAAGAGCAATCGGTTCTCAAGTGAACATGTAACTTTTGGATTCTTGAAATTAACGATCTAACTTCATAATTTATGAAACTATATACAAATAGGGGTTTTCTGTGTTGAAATCAGATATTCGATGGAAAACTGGGAGTTTATGGAGCACCATGGCTGTTTATATGTTCAATTTGCATATTCCTTTGGGTTTTGGAGGCTTTTCAATTGTTTCTTATATCTTGCATCAGCCTGTTCTTGATCCCCAGACTGAGGTAATTAAGTGCATTTTTTAGGGATTCAATTAATTTTATATGGCTATGCATTCATGGTATTCCAATTAGAATAGCAATGAAGAATTGAAGAGTCTGGTCTGTAGTTGAGCTCCTTGCTCATTTATGTATCTATTAGGCCATTTTTTGAGCCTCTTCCGTTTGCTTAGAATTAAATAGATACTAGTATCTTACAGGCTATATATCACAATGACTGCAGATGTTATGATCAACTGTTTCTCTTTAAGTTGCTGATACACATGTAAATAGACTATTTTGTCTAAGATGGGGAGTCGAGTTAGGAATGTATTGACTGTTCCCTTTGATTTTTACCTAATACTTTCCCTGCTTCTCTGGATAATAAAAGCCTTTGTTTATCAAAAAAGAGAATGAGGTAAATGGGAGCCTTGTTGTTTGCTGCCAGGTTGGGGTGAGGCTAAGGACCTTACACTATTTTCAAAAGTGAAATGTTTGCTGAGCATTTTACTTGGATTGGGAGTTCATCTTCAAAAGACAAATAGGGATTAGGGATTTATTTTACAGGCTTGGATCTATAACAGAGAGGTCTTTAAGTTGTATCTTCAAGTTGAAATTCTAGTGATCAAAGTGGTTCTGCTATCTGATATCTTAATAGAAACATATTGAAAATGCCATGTTCTACAACTGTTGTGATTTTTGCCTGATTGCCAATTCTTGTTCTGGCTTTGATGTGTATCTTTGATGAGTACAGTCAAGCTCTAAAAGAAAAAGATTGCAATAACATTGTGTCGCAACGTCCGGGTCCGGGGGTACCGAACCCTACCGCTGAGCGACTTACAAACTAAAAACTAAGGGAGTCCTACCCCTTACTGAGTTCTAGGAGTCACCACTAATCTTTTTTGTCTAGGTGTGATTAGCCACCTACCAAATTATTAAGCCTAATGTTAACCTATGCTCGGCAAAGTTAACACTAAACCTAATAAGGTCTACTTAATCAGAGATTCTATGTTCCGGGAGTCGGGTACGCGTGGGAAGGATTAGCACTCCCACGACGCCCGTCAAAGACGGCACTGACTAGTCTAGACTACTGTGGGTTTCTATTATCGGTTGTCTGTATTCTTAAATATTCATGTCCTTAAACTCTTCTATTAATTCGTAAACTTAAGCAATATAAACAAGCAAAAATGGGTCTTGTATTTTCGAAATAGGAATGTTGGGAACTTTCCCATTTTCTATTTTTGTTCTCTTTTTGGGCTCCTCATGATGAGGATTTTCTTTAAAATTTACCATCAAAACAATTATTTCTCTTGAAAACTGTTATTTGTCGGGAACTTTCCCTTCTTTTGAAAAAAAAAACTCTTTTTGATTAATTGATTTTTTGTCTTTCGGAAAACAAAGAGAACAAATGCAAGCACAAACTCTTGTTTTAATTTTCGAAAAAGGGTTTTTATTCTTTTCTTTTTTGATTTGGTTAACAACTGATTCTCTTTTTGCTTTTAACTGACTTAATTATCCTGAATTAAGCCCTTATTACTGATTATCTTTCTGAGATTCTTAACTGGCTCAATCACCCTAACTTAGGCCATTTTATTTTCCCTCATCGCTACTTCTTACTATACTTAATTACCCTGAATTAAGTTGTTGACTGACTTAATTACCCTGAATTAAGTTACCTTTTACTTACTTAATTACCCTGAATTAAGTTGTTGACTTACTTAATTACCCTGAATTAAGTTACTAACTGACTTTACTTAATTACCCTGAATTAAGTTGATTACTGAATTACTTAATTACCCTGAATTAAGTTGATAACTGACTTTACTTAATTACCCTGAATTATGTTGTTCACTGACATAATCTAATTACCCTGAATTAAGTTACTAACTGACTTTACTTAATTACCCTGAATTAAGTTGATTACTGAATTACTTAATTACCCTGAATTAAGTTGATTACTGACTTTACCTAATTACCCTGAATTAAGTTGATAACTGACTTTACTTAATTACCTTGAATTAAGTTACTAGCTGACTTTACCTAATTACCCTGAATTAAGTTAATAACTGACTTTACTTAATTACCCTGAATTAAGTTACTAGCTAACTTTACCTAATTACCCTGAATTAAGTTACTAACTGACTTTACTTAATTACCCTGAATTAAGTTGATTACTGACTCACTTAATTACCCTGAATTAAGTGTATTAACTTATTTAGTTAATTACCCTGAATTAAGTTGATTACTGACTTTACCTAATTACCCTGAATTAGGTTGCTTATTATGATTCACTTTTCCTTACTTCTTGAATTCTGATCTTTTTTTTTTTGAATTTTAACCTTTGATTAATCACTGGATTTAGTCTTGAAATGCATTGATGCACATGATGCATGAAAATCCGATTTCAAATTTAATTACCCATTAATTATACGAGGAACGCCTTTGATCGCCTCCCAATAAATGGTAAATGGTCTCCGGTCATTTCCAAGCCTCCGGGAGAAGACGAGCAAACCCAGACACGCATGAATGAGCCGCCCGCCTTTCCCATCACGGGAGTCACTTTAATTGATCTCGAATGAACATAATAATTTGCAACAATTTATGAAAAATAAACATGAATGTGAATGCTTAACTAACACTTTTCATTTTTCTTAAAAATATTCATAATCTAAATTATTTACTTAATAAAAAAAACTAAGAACTTAACTTGAATTAAACCTATACACGAATCATAGACTAAAGGCCAAATTCTGCTCTAAAGATTTCATTTTTATTCCACATTATTCAAGGGTTTCATCTTTTACTTAAAAGATTTATTCTTTATTTACAAAAAAAATTACTTAAAAGTTCAATCTTTATTGACAAATTACTCCAAAGATTTAATCTTTCAACACAAAGATTACATTTTTAGCACCCTACCCTCACCAAACCCCACCTTTGAGCTAAAGATTTGATTTTATTGTAAAATTAATCAGCAAAAGGTCAAATTGATCAAAAAGGCGAAATTTCAAAGGGGTTAATCGAATCAATCAATAATTTTCGAGGGCATAATCAAACACTCTAACAATCTTTAGTCTTAATGTAACGTAAATATTAAATCTCTGGACTTAATCAATTAAAAATAAAGGACTTAATCGATGAAGGTTAGAAAATTACCTCATTCAGCTCGGATTTATCCCGAAATCCCCTTATATCTCCGCAAACTACTCTTCTTCCTCCTTTTGTTCGACGCCTAACCCTAATCACTTCCCTCTTACCGCCCTAGATCAAATGCAGCGCCTCCCCTGTCTCTTCCCTCCACTGTAAACGCCGCCAACTAGTCCCATCCTCTACTACTCTGCCAAGACTCGACCCCAAATCGCTCCAAGCAACCTCCTTTTGATCAAATACGAAAAAAAGAGACTTTGAGACACCCAAAAACAGCAACTATACACCGTTTCCCCTAGAAGCTTCTCCCTCTCTACGATTTGGAAAGCGGAATAAGCAGAGACAAACGAGGATTCAGAAGACACTAAGCCCACCCGAACCTAAACAAGGTGCTATCTTTTTTTTCTAATTTTCGATCGATCTCTCCCTCCTTTTTTCTATTTTGTGTTTTTGTTAGGATCTAAAACCTAGGCTTTGAACCCTAGTTTTTAAAACAGAAACCCTCTGTTTTCCTCAAAATTCCGCCCCCCTTTTGTGCGTTTTTTTTTCTATTTTCAGAGGAAACCCCAAAAAAAATGATGAACCCCAGAACCCTAGCTACCCTCCTCCCTTTTCGAAGAACGTGTCCCTTGTTTTGAAGAAAAATGAGGTATATAAACCACCCAAGTTTTAATTTCGACCGTGGATTTCATTGGCATCCAATAGTTCCTGAATTTTTATTTTACTGTCCATTTATCTATTTCAATTAACCCCTCTGCTTTGTCCTTTTCCTCAGGAGATAAATGATTCCGCATGTGAAGGGAAAATGGGCTGGATGGTGTTACGGCTTCCCTCGAAATTTTTTTCTTACTCACTTTTGTCTTATTCACTTTTAATTTTGTTAAGTTAATTCCTTCTCACATTGTGAATTTCCTTCAACAGGTAAATTGGGTTGCCGAGCTGGCTAATGGGACAAATCTTGAGGCTTATTTGGGACCAAACCATGGCTGCCACATTAGGTGAGTATCTCAATTCCTTGCCTCTGTTTCTGCTCGCTGACTTTCCCTTGAAAATGGTTACAATGATCATGTGTGGATTTTGTAATGCTAAGTTAGGATTTTGTAAATGCCTATGCTGAACAGGATGTAATGCTAAATAAACTACTTGGGTATAAAGCTGCAAATTCTATTTACTAGGAAAATGCCTATAGAAATCTATGACCCAGTACCCGTAAATCAAAATGCAGTTAACTTAGACTTTCATTGCTGGAATGTTACTAATAATGGGATGAAAATATTCTTGTAATGATGAGGATTGTATGCAAATACTCTGAATTATAGAGGAAGACTGCTTCCTTTTTCTGCTTTGAAATGGATTGAGTGGGTGTTGTGGAAATGACAAACTGCCTATGAATGGATGTTGTTAGTAGGCTGTGCAAAAGGTTAGAATGCTTTCATTGTAATGGATAAATAACAATTCTAATTTGTGCTAAGCTAGAATGCTAAATATCCTACTACGCTTGATGGCGACGATGAACTTCAAAAGCTTAATCTGTAACACAGTAACTTTGTAAATGCTTCACGATTCCATTTGCGTTCTTGATCTTGCAGGCCAGCTTTATAGCAGCAATGCCAAGCGGTGTTAGCGACGGTGTCAACTAATGCTAGCAGTAAGACCAATTCTTCATCCCCAAATAGCTCAGTGGGTCATGGCTTTGACAACGGGGTTGATTTAGGAACTTGTGTATTTACATATTTATTATACTTTCCATGCAATGGAGTGTGGAGCAATGTGAAAGTTCTTGTTGTAAAAAAACAAAATGCAGGCTCATTTTTTGGTTTTCAATTATCAAACTTATGTAACTAAAATCTCACTTTATTATTACTAATGTAATGAGATACAGAAAAAGGGAGATGGGCCCTAATGGAAAATAAAAAGACTAACACAAAATACCCCAAAACTAGGGCCCAAGCCCAAAGCTAAATTTACCCAATTAAAGTTTATTGTCCCAAAATGATAGCAAGACAAGGCTAAAAGCCCAAAGCTAACAAGGAGGGCTTGGTCAAACTTAGAAAAGTTAGCCCCGTTACAAACATAAATGCAATACAAAAATCCATTAATTTAAAATGCCTACACAAATTAGGATGTCTACCAATTAAAATGGGTGTGCTATATGAGACAATGCAAGACAATTAAAAGGAAAATATTTATTATTTTTTTTTATATCATGAAATGCAATGTGATCTATCCAAGTGTACATGTTAAAATGGACATGTTTAATGGACACAAGCTACCAAGTATCCATATAACTAACAAACAAGTGAAAATAAGTATGACCAAGCTTAATAAGAAATGAAAATGGATATGTACATGACTAATGTGACTAATGGGAAGATATGACTATGACCAATACAACTAATGGGAACATGATACCCTATGAAAGTGAAAATACTAATTTGCAAGCTAGGCCCAATTCTAAAAAGGTTTAACCCTAATGTGAAGAAAATATCCAAGACTCACAATAAGGAAATTTTTTTATTTTGAAGTTGACTAAAATGAATTGGTTAATCTAATTTAAAAGCGTACTAGAAATCACCAAAATATCCCTGAATTATGCTAATGACCAAAATACCCTTAGTGCACAAATGACCAAAATGCCCCTATGTGATCCTAACGCCTATTAAGAAATAAATTGATTTAACTTGAAGGATACAGGACAAAAATGGGTGTCTACAGCTGCCCCTCTTTGCGATCTTTCTAATCGTCGGGAAGTGTACAAAAGAGTAGTTTGTATACTTTCTGAGAGTTGAGAAGTGCGCAAAGACGTAGACACTTATTTGACTGAAAGTTTTAAACAGGTAACTTGAAATTTTTAGGATAGAACCCCTGAAGAATGACCACCCTCGATCATTCCGACGCAAAACAAAGAAAGACCACCCTGGGTCAACTGAAATAAACTGAAAAACGACCACCCTCGATCATTTCGGACTAACTGAAGAAAAGACCACCCTGGGTCATTGAAGCATTGAATAATTGGAGAATTGAAGAAAGACCACCCTGGATCATTGAAGTAAATTGAAGAATGATCGCCCTGGACCGAGTAACTGAAGACGGACCACCCTGGGTCAATCGAAAGTCACTTTTAGAGAGATCGCCCTGGATCGACTTGAAATTTACAGAATGGGGACCACCCTGGGTATATCAACTGAATGACCTGCCCCGGGTCATCTTGAGCAACTTGGAAATTAACTTGAGCATCTGAAGGCTTCTTTGAACAATTGGTTCTTGTGATGAATTCTGATTGTTGGGATCTTTCCTTAGGAGAACCTGCCCTGAAAGTATGCTTTAATGCCAGTTAAAATGCACCATGATGTAATGCCAATGCATGGTAATGCAAGGTGTATGCATGACGTGTTATGAATTTTCCTTTGATTCGGGGTTCATGGCTCTGCATAGTTCCCAAATGTGCTTTATCAACCCTTTGTCTTAGCACCTACCGTTTCTCTAAATTGTTGTTTCTTGAACTAACCACTTTCAGCAAGCTTTATTCCTCCGTCCTCATTTCCTACCTTGCCCCTAGTTTGTCCTTTCTTTGCATGCCTTATGCCCCATTTTCTTCCTGGATAGTATCTGTTCTAGCTTTCGGTTCTCTTGACCCAAGTGACTGTTTACTTTTTCCAATCCCTATTTTGAATGTTTTGTGAATAGTTCCACGCATGTTCGCCTTTTATTATCAGTGATGAAATAAAATGCACGTATTCAAAAGCAATTATTACTAAGAAATATTTATATTTCACCCAAAATAAATAATAGATATAAGAAAGGTAGCGCCTCCTGACGATGAATTCTCTGACAACGATTTGGTGACGTTGCCAAAGGATTCTCAAACCAAGTTTTGGTGTTGCTCTTCCCGACTCAGTCTGGACCAGACACTCACCCTTTCGACCTTAAGAGATGTTCTTGAAGTATGTCCTCCACTGGTTGTGCTTTTCCAATTTAAACTGTTTCTTGCAGGTTTTCAGTCTGAAATTGCCCATTCATCTTATTCTTTTCCATCCCTTATTTATTATTTCCTTCGTCTTGTTTCCTTATCGAGGCTTTGGGTGGCTCCTAGAATCCCCATCCTTGCTCTAGACTGCCCTTTCAGGTTTTCACCCTAGAGCTTTTTTTTTTATGCACTTGAAACCCCCAAATCCACCCGAAAACCTTTTTTGAAAGTTTTGACTCAAAACATTTTGCAAAAAGGACTATTATTTTTTTGTTTGAGGAAAAATCTCTTCTCGAATGTCCTCACTTGATCAAAGATGGACTTTTATTAGGCACGTAATGTAGGTTAGGGTTCTGGGTTGCCAAAGAAAGGATATAAAGGCTCAAAAATACAATTGAGGGTATTTGAATCAAGGATCATTTGTGACATGTGAAGGATCTTCTCATACTAATTGTCCTTTGCTCCATCTTATACCTTCGTTTCTTCCTTTTACTTTCTTTTTCAATTTTCTTTTTTGCTCTTTTCCTTTTATTGATTTTTCCTTCTTTCTTTCTTTTTCGAATTTCTTGATGGAGTGGACTCAATGCCCCTTACTCATTACTATTGGGATGCTTCATTTGAATGCAAACCCCTCCTCTCGAGGCTAATCCTTCTTTGCCTTTGCCCCCCAGTGTGGAGGTTGATCCTTGATTAGGGTTCATTGAAAAGAAATTAATTAGGCTCAAAGGGGGACACCAAAGAATATTTTCTACAAGTGAAGGGAATATGAAAGGAAGCCATTTATCACTTCAAGGTTGGATATCTTCATCAAAGAGCATCGCTCATGAAAACAAATTTTCAAAACCATTTTTGAGAAATTATTTTTTGAAAAATCTTTTAAAATAATATGACTCTTTTGAAAATCATTTTGTTGGACTCCTCTGGAGACCCCGAGTGCTTCTCTCTTTTTTAATAATTTTTATTTGGATGAGGACTATTTTTTGAAAGAGAATCTTGACCCCTGGCTGGGATGACCTGTATATTTGAGTTTGACATTGGCGGATTCCTTTATATCCAATGTTTATCAGCTTTGTGGATCCCTGATGGAGTGAATCTATTCTAATCTCAAAAGGTCTGAGGGTAGTGTTTAATCCTCAGTGTCTTCATGGTCGGGTTTATTAGCATTTTTCATCATTGAACCCCGATTCGTCTCGAGCATCTTTGCATTCATCGTCAGTTGGCATGAACAGCAGAATATACATATATACAAAAAGCAAAATAGCAAATAGTAATAGAGTAAATGAATGGAAACTTATATATAAACTTCTGAAATGCACTTTATTTCATTACTCATGATATAAAAGAAACATGTAAGATGACATGCATGTAAAAGAAAGCCCAACATAGAACTATTCACCAACACTCTTAGGCATAAGTGCCGGGATAAAAGTTATTACATCTCCCTACTACTTGAAGTGAAATGACATTCATACTTTGACACATTTCTTGGGACCAACTGGTATCTCTCTAACTGTCATACTTGCACAGAATTCAATTTGATGCTCATCTATCAGCTTTTGCACTTTTCCTTTAAACTCTGGACACTCGCAGATCCCATGTATCCCCCCATGATATGGACATACTTCTGCTAACTCTCCATCTCCAAACTCCCCCTTTTCGACCATTCCTGCCTGCGCTAGAGTCTTGAAAACTGTATCAAGATGAGTGGTTATCTCAGAAATCTTCTGCTTGACAATCTCTCCAGTTCCCACCATGTTTGCTTGTGCTTTCCCATGATCTGGCAAAGGATTAACTTGTGCTACATTGCCAAAACTCAGCTTCCCAGACCTTACTAAGTCTTGTACAACATATTTCAACCTCCGACAATTCTCTGTTATGTGTCCCTCAGACCCGGAGTGATAATCGCAATGAGCTTTAACATCATACCATGCTGGTAGTGGAGGTTTCATGGGATTAACATAGGGCACCCTTTGCAGTAAGTTTTGCTGGAGTAGTTGGGGCAGAAGTTTAGTGTAAGTGTATGGGATCGGGTCAATGGGGACTTTGTTCTTTATGGGATCTGTACTTCCTGAAGAGTAAGTTGGAGCTTTCTGCTGTGATGGTTGTGAGGAACCTGGGACAGGATTAGATGGCCTTGGACGGAAGGGTGCCCCTCAAACTGCATTGATGTCTCCCAAGTGCTGATAATTGTAAGGATATGCATGAGGTGGTGCATAGTACCCATAAGCATGGTAGGAAGGTTGGACCGGTGCGGGTGGGCGATAGTAGTTGGCTGAGTTCTGGCCATACTGAGGGTAATTGTATGTCGGAGGTGGATAATAAGGTTTATAGGGCTCCTCATTGACGTTACTGACTTCCTCCTTCTTTTTCCCAACCTGTCCTTTCTTTGCCTCATCTGCGACAATGATCCTTCCTGACTTGATACTATTGTCCAATTTCTGTCCTATCACCACTATCTTTGCAAAAGGTTCACCTGACATGTTGAACAGTTTTTCATAGAAGATGGACTTCTGGGTGTCGATGAAAAGACCCGAAATTTCTGTTTCCTCTATTGATGGCCTGACCTGAGCCGCCTTATCCCTCCATCGTTGAGCAAACTCCGTATAACTCTCAGTAGGCTTCCTTTCCATTGCCTTCAAAGTCTCTCTGGTTGGGGCCAGTTCAACTAAATACTTGTATTGATCGAGGAAAGCCTTTGCAAGATCATCCCAAGAACGAATACGATGCCTATCAAGCTGATTGTACCATATAGAAGCTGTCCCTGCCAGGCTATCTTGAAAACAATGAATCGTAAGCTTCTCATTGCTCGCATAGGGACCCATTTTCCTTGTGTAGCTCCTCAAATGGTTGTTCGGAAAGTCCTTAGTTCCATCAAACATTTCAAATTCAGGGGTCTTGAACTTTGGCGGTATCACTAGTCCCTCCACTAGAGAAAGGAGGTGTCAACAAGTCTAAAATAACTGTTAGATCCTTCTAGCCCACGGAGCCTTTCCTCCAGCAAACTCAACTTGCGTTTGTTCTCCTCAATCGGATCTTCTTCTCAGTAACCCCCGTTGGCATACCTTGCTGAACCATGAATGTCCCGGGGTCATAGTGTACTAGGTTCTCAATAGGGGGATATGGGACATAAGTACCACCACCAGAAGTCCCAGGATGAGCATAATATGGTGCTATGTGTATAGACGTACCCTAATGGCGTATTGTCAACCAAATCAGCCGGTGCCTTGCCATTGTTCTTAGAGTTGCTGCCTACATCAACCTTTCCACCAGAATCATCTGCTTTCTGATTCATTGTTCCCTCTTTTGGTGCAGTATCTAAGGGCCCAGTCAGTTTGCTCAACATTTCCATCATTTGTTTCAACTGTTCTTTCATCTCATCTCTATCACGCTTCAGTTCCTCCAGTTCTTCACTAGTTTGTCCTGCCATTGCTCTAGCTTTTGACCGCGTGAAATATTGGTGTTGCGGATGTTGATCTATCTTAATACCTTTAGAACGGAACCATGAATTAGAAACCCCCTTTATGAATGCAAATGATGTTATGATGCATGACAAATTATATGAAGTTAAACATGACTGATTGCATTATTACGTCTGTATGAAATGGAATATGTTCATAGGTGAAATGTCTAGACAGTTGCCACAGGACAATGGGAACGAAAGATACTTGATTAAGCTTTGAAAAGGCTTCAACCTTAGGATTTAATCGAGCATCTTGCATCCCGATTGTAATATGGCAACTTCCTATGAAATGAATGAAAAATGAATGATGCCGAAGAGAAATAAAGGAAAATAAGAAAACAGGAAGGAATGTCAGTAACAATTCAGAATATGTCAAAAGAAAAGCAAATAAATGACTATTAAAGAAAGGTTTGAAAAAGAAATTGCCCCTACTTGTTTCGTCAAAAACCATTTTCCCTGAAATTCTTGGCAAATATGTTGCCTTGGGGCAGGTTGGTCCACTTATTGTGAGCAATGCGATTGCTCATTCTACGATCGCATTTTGCAAAGACAAAATAGTAAAGGTTAGAAATGCTCCTTTTGTGTACTAAGGTTTATCCTCACATGATTGGCTCTACCTAGGCTGGATATCTCTCTAGGGATCTACATGCTGGGTGAGGTTTCTCACTGGATCTAAAGGTTCCCAGACTGTCCTTACTGTCGCCCACTCTAGGCTAGTAAGGTCCAGACTGAGTGGAAGTATTTGCCAAAACCCGCACGGAGACGATTGTCACACGAAGGTTAGCTACTTTACTTCCTCCTAAAGGGATAGAGCTCCGGTATAAGCTCATGCAGAATGAAAATGCAAGTTATTTAGTGCACGTGTGAAGGAACATACAAACCTTTACCAACAATTCCTAACCCAAATTACTAAACTACCCCTAAGAAGAGAAACATTGCATGATAAGTTAGACAGAATATATACAAGAAAATCAAAGCATGTAAGCATAAAAAGCATAAAGATAGGCAAGAATAAACAATGATAAACAGGCATGAATAAACAAGAATAAAATGCAAGCAGAAAACCAATTATGCAAAACCTAGTTAACTCTAAACTAGCATTCAGTTCGACTCTCTAACGGTCCCCAGTGGAGTCGCCAAGCTGTCGCATCGTCCGGGTCCGGGGTCCGAACCCTATCGCTGAACGACTTTAAAGGAGGATCCTACCCCTTACTGAGTTCTAGGAGTCGCCACTAATCTTTTTTGCCTAGGTGTGATTAGCCACCTATCCAAATTATTAAGTCTAATATTAACTTATGCTCGGCAAAGGTAACACTAAACCTAATAAGGTCTACTTAACCAGAGATTCTATGGTCCGGGAGTCGGGTACACGTGGGGAAGGATTAGCACCCCCACGACGCCCGTCAAAAGACGGCCCTGACTAGTCTAGACTACTGTGGGTTTCTATTATCGGTTGTCTGTATTCTTAAATATTCATGCCCTTAAACTCTTCTATTAATCCTTAACTTTAAGCAATATAAACAAGCAAAAATGGGTCTTGAATTTTCAAAATAGGAATGTTGGGAACTTTCCCATTTTTCTATTTTGTTCTCTTTTTGGGCTTCTCATGATGAGGATTTTCTTTAAAACTTACCTTTAAAACAATTATTTTTCTTGAAAACTGTTATTTGTCGGGAACTTTCCCTTCTTTTGAAAAAAAAGACTCTTTTTGATTAATTGATTTTTTGTCTTTCGGAAAACAAAGAGAACAAATGCAAGCACAAACTCTTGTTTTAATTTTCGAAAAAGGGTTTTTATTCTTTTCTTTTTGGATTTGGTTAACAACTGATTCTCTTTTTGCTTTTAACTGACTTAATTATCCTGAATTAAGCCCTTATTACTGATTAACTTTTTGAGATTCTTAACTAACTCAATCACCCTGAATTAGGCCATTTTATTTTCCCTAATCCCTGCTTCTTACTGTACTTAATTACCCTGAATTAAGTTGTTCACTGACTTAATTACCCTGAATTAAGTTACCTTTTACTTACTTAATTACCCTGAATTAAGTTGTGGACTTACTTAATTACCCTGAATTAAGTTACTAACTGACTTTACTTAATTACCCTGAATTAAGTTGATTACTGAATTACTTAATTACCCTGAATTAAGTTGATAACTGACTTTACTTAATTACCCTAAACTAAGTTGTTCACTGACTTAATCTAATTACCCTGAATTAAGTTACTAACTGACTTTACTTAATTACCCTGAATTAAGTTGATTACTGAATTACTTAATTACCCTGAATTAAGTTGATTACTGACCTTACCTAATTACCCTGAATTAAGTTGATAACTAACTTTACTTAGTTACCCTGAATTAAGTTACTAGTTGACTTTACCTAATTACCCTGAATTAAGTTACTAACTGACTTTACTTAATTACCCTGAATTAAGTTACTAGCTAACTTTACCTAATTACCCTGAATTAAGTTACTAACTGATTTTACTTAATTACCCTGAATTAAGTTGATTACTAACTCACTTAATTACCCTGAATTAAGTTTATTAACTTACTTAATTACCCTGAATTAAGTTGATTACTGACTTTACCTAATTACCCTGATTAGGTTGCTTATTATGATTCACTTTTCCTTACTTCTTGAATCTTGATCTATTTTTTTTTAATTTTAACCTTTGATTAATCACTGGATTTAGTCTTGAAATGCATGTATCCACATGATGCATGAAAATCCGATTTCAAATTTAATTACCCATTAATTATACGAGGAATGCCTTTGATCGCCTCCCAATAAATGGTAAACAGTCTCTGGTCATTTCCAAGCCTCCGGGAGAAGACGAGCAAACCCAGACACGCATGAATGAGCCGCCCGCCTTTCCCATCACGGGAGTCACTTTAATTGATCTCGAATGAACATAATAATTTGCAACAATTTATGAAAAATAAACATGAATGTGAATGCTTTACTAACACTTTTCATTTTTCTTAAAAATATTCATAATCTAAATTATTTACTTAATAAAAAAAATTAAGAACTTAACTTGAATTAAACCTATACACGAATCATAGACTAAAGGCCAAATTCTGCTCTAAAGATTTCATTTTTATTCCACATTATTCAAGGGTTTCATCTTTTACTTAAAAGATTTATTCTTTATTTACAAAAAAATTACTTAAAAGTTCAATCTTTATTGACAAATTACTCCAAAGATTTAATCTTTCAACACAAAGATTACATTTTTAGCACCCTACCCTCACCAAAACCCCACCTTTGAGCTAAAGATTTGATTTTATTGTAAAATTAATCAGCAAAAGGTCAAATTGATCAAAAAGGCGAAATTTCAAAGGGGTTAATCGAATCAATCAATAATTTTCGAGGGCATAATCAAACACTCTAACAATTTTTAGTCTTTTTGTAACGTAAATATTAAATCTCTGGACTTAATCAAATAAAAATAAAGGACTTAATCGATGAAGGTTAGAAAATTAGCTCCTTAAGCTCGGATTTATCCCGAAATCCCCTTATATCTCCGTAAACTACTCTTCTTCCTCCTTTTGTTCGACGCCTAACCCTAATCACTTCCCTCTTACCGCCCTAGATCAAAATGCAGCACCTCCCTTGTCTCTTCCCTCCACTGTAAACGCCGCCAACTAGTCCCATCCTCTACTACTCTGCCAAGACTCGACCCCAAATCGCTCCAAGCAACCTCCTTTTGATCAAAAACGAAAAAAAAGAGACTTTGAGACACCCAAAAACAGTAACTATACACCGTTTCCCCTAGAAGCTTCTCCCTCTCTACGATTTGGAAAGCGGAATAAGCAGAGACAAACGAGGATTCAGAAGACACTAAGCCCACCCGAACCTAAACAAGGTGCTATCTTTTTTTTTCTTTTCTAATTTTCGATCGATCTCTCCCTCCTTTTTTCTATTTTGTGTTTTTGTTAGGATCTAAAACCTAGGCTTTCAACCTAGTTTTTAAAACAGAAACCCTCTGATTTCCTCAAAATTCCGCCCCCCTTTTGTGCGTTTTTTTTTCTATTTTCAGAGGAAACCCCAAAAAAAAATGATGAACCCCAAGAACCCTAGCTACCCTCCTCCCTTTTCGAAGAACGTGTCCCTTGTTTTGAAGAAAAATGAGGTATATAAACCACCCAAGTTTTGATTTCGACCGTGGATTTCATTGGCATCCAATAGTTCCTGAATTTTTATTTTACTGTCCATTTATCTATTTCAATTAACCCCTCTGCTTTGTCCTTTTCCTCAGGAGATAAATGATTCCGCATGTGAAGGGAAAATGGGCTGGATGGTGTTACGGCTTCCCTCGAAATTTTTTTCTTACTCACTTTTGTCTTATTCACTTTTAATTTTGTTAAGTTAATTCCTTCTCACATTGTGAATTTCCTTCAACAGGTAAATTGGGTTGCCGAGCTGGCTAATGGGACAAATCTTGAGGCTTATTTGGGACCAAACCATGGCTGCCACATTAGGTGAGTATCTCAATTCCTTGCCTCTGTTTCTGCTCGCTGACTTTCCCTTGAAAATGGTTACAATGATCATGTGTGGATTTTGTAATGCTAAGTTAGGATTTTGTAAATGCCTATGCTGAACAGGATGTAATGCTAAATAAACTACTTGGGTATAAAGCTGCAAATTCTATTTACTAGGAAAATGCCTATAGAAATCTATGACCCAGTACCCGTAAATCAAAATGCAGTTAACTTAGACTTTCATTGCTGGAATGTTACTAATAATGGGATGAAAATATTCTTGTAATGATGAGGATTGTATGCAAATACTCTGAATTATAGAGGAAGACTGCTTCCTTTTTCTGCTTTGAAATGGATTGAGTGGGTGTTGTGGAAATGACAAACTGCCTATGAATGGATGTTGTTAGTAGGCTGTGCAAAAGGTTAGAATGCTTTCATTGTAATGGATAAATAACAATTCTAATTTGTGCTAAGCTAGAATGCTAAATATCCTACTACGCTTGATGGCGACGATGAACTTCAAAAGCTTAATCTGTAACACAGTAACTTTGTAAATGCTTCACGATTCCATTTGCGTTCTTGATCTTGCAGGCCAGCTTTATAGCAGCAATGCCAAGCGGTGTTAGCGACGGTGTCAACTAATGCTAGCAGTAAGACCAATTCTTCATCCCCAAATAGCTCAGTGGGTCATGGCTTTGACAACGGGGTTGATTTAGGAACTTGTGTATTTACATATTTATTATACTTTCCATGCAATGGAGTGTGGAGCAATGTGAAAGTTCTTGTTGTAAAAAAACGAAATGCAGGCTCATTTTTTGGTTCAATTATCAAACTTATGTAACTAAAATCTCACTTTATTATTACTAATGTAATGAGATACAGAAAAAGGGAGATGGGCCCTAATGAAAATAAAAAGACTAACACAAAATACCCCAAAGCTAGGGCCCAAGCCCAAAGCTAAATTTACCCAATTAAAGTTTATTGTCCCAAAATGATAGCAAGACAAGGCTAAAAGCCCAAAGCTAACAAGGAGGGCTTGGTCAAACTTAGAAAAGTTAGCCCCGTTACAAACATAAATGCAATACAAAAATCCATTAATTTAAAATGCCTACGCAAATTAGGATGTCTACCAATTAAAATGGGTGTGCTATATGAGACAATGCAAGACAATTAAAAGGAAAATTTTTATTATTATTTTTTTATATCATGAAATGCAATGTGATCTATCCAAGTTTACATGTTAAAATGGACATGTTTAATGGACACAAGCTACCAAGTATCCATATAACTAACAAACAAGTGAAAATAAGTATGACCAAGCTTAATAAGAAATGAAAATGAAAATGGATATGTACATGACTAATGTGACTAATGGGAAGATATGACTATGACCAATACAAATAATGGGAACATGATACCCTATGAAAGTGAAAATACTAATTTGCAAGCTAGGCCCAATTCTAAAAAGGTTTAACCTTAACGTGAAGAAAATATCCAAGACGCACAATAAGAAAATTTTTTTATTTTGAAGTTGACTAAAATGAATTGGTTAATCTAATTTAAAAGCGTACTAGAGATCACCAAAATATCCCTGAATTATGCTAATGACCAAAATACCCTTAGTGCACAAATGACCAAAATGCCCCTATGTGATCCTAACGCCTATTAAGAAATAAATTGATTTAACTTGAAGGATACATGACAAAAATGGGTGTCTACACATTGATGAATGTAGACATTATTATTTGTACTTAATATTTAATTGTTTCTGCTTATACTAGTTTCCTTGTACTAATTTACTATTTGGAATGACTTATTTTGTAGCATCAAATGATAACAGGTTTTTCATTGTTTAGTTTAGCTAGTTTAGTTTTAGAACTGACTTGCTTAGCTTTTTGTTTTAAAATTTATAGAAATAGAAATTTGAAACTATTGTCTGTTAATCATGTAGATGGATGGACTAGAGGAATCAGAAAAGCTACAGAGATGGGCAGCAACTTGTGTAGCTATGTATGGGGCACACACAAGTGCCCTCATCTCTTTTATTCTTCGGTTAAATGGGGTGGGAAGGACCATTTCTTAAAATGGGTCTTTTACTACTAATCTTGTTCATACACAAGTGCACATGCAGATACTAGCAAAAAAAATTTTAAACATGTAGCTGTTAGTTTTGAAGAGGAAAGATCCAACAGTAAGTATTATTTTACTATCATCGTTGTATATGATTGTTTGGTTTTAGCATTGTCCTTTTCCCCAAAAGTCGAAATCGGTTTAACCTTAATATTTTGCAGAGGCATTGGATGAGGAAAACAAGGATCATGTAATTGAGGTGTGTGTCCATGGCCAAAGCTATGCAGTTCCTTCCTGCATGCAATTGGGGAGAAGAGAAAGGTTGTAGACTTGTAGTTTCTACTGTATAATTTTTACATGTGTTAAGTATAAAGATATAAGACAATAATAAGAGAGAATAGTTTACTGTAGCATAGTTAATCAGTTATGGTGGCAGCGGTTGGACTAATTGCTATATCATCCAACACAAATGCCTGCTCATAGGCATAGCCATCCAATTCCAATTTTATTCTTTCCATTGAAAAGAAAGATTAAAGAAAGAGTGTAGATTATATCCTATGGCAAAGCAAAAAGGAATTTGTTTAGTTTTTCTCCCATTTCAAGATCATGAGTATGAGATTTTGCCTCAAGTTTTTCTTTTCTTATTCATCTCATAAACTTTTAAGTTAAATACATTGGTCATCATTGGCTAATAAATGCCTTATTTTCCTTTTCCCCCAAATTTTCCATGAACCAAACATACTTGAGAAAATATTTTCCTTAAGTATTTTCCATAGTATTTTTCTTGACACCAAACAAGCTAAGGATTTTAATTTTTCCCTATTTATTTTCCTTGATTTCAATTTTCCCTAAAATTTTCCTTTCCCTAGTATTTTCTCTAGTACCAAACTAAGCCTAAAACTAAAAACAAAATTTTAAAATTAAAAATTGGGTTGCCTCCCAATAAGCGCTTGTTTAAAGTCATTAGCTTGACTCTTCCTTTCTTCGACCCTAAATTGGAAGATAAATGGGATCCTCCAATTTAATTTCTTCAATCAACGCTATTGTCAATGGTTCGAAGTAAGGCTTGAGTCTTTGTCCATTAACTTTAAATTGATTCCCTTTAATTGGATTAACTATTTCCACTGATCCATTGGGGTATACTTGTACTATCTCATAAGGTCCTCCCCATTTTGATCTTAATTTTCCATGATGTTTGATTGAGCTTGTAAATAACAAAACTTTCTGTCCTTCATGGAATGTTCTTTTTAATATCCTTTGATCATGCAGAGCTTTAGTCTTTTCCTTGTAAATTCTTGCATTCTCATAAGCTTCATTCCTAATTTCCTCAAGCTCTTGCAATTGTAGCATACTTTGAATTCCAGCCTTGTCAAAGTTAAGATTGCATTGCTTTGTGTTCTAATTCCACAGGTAAATGACATGGTTTTCCAAACACAATTCTGTATGGGGACATACCTAGAGGTGTCTTATAAGCTGTACGATAGGCCCATAAAGCATCACCTAGTCGCATACTCCAATCTTTTATTTGAACATTGACTGTTTTCTCCAAAATCAGCTTCACTTGACGGTTAGATATCTCAGCTTGTCCACTAGTTTGAGGATGATATGAAGTAGATACCCTATGGTGTACTCCATATTTTTCAACTAGTGTTTGGACAATCTTATTACAAAAATGAGTTCCACGATCACTGATGAGGTATCTTGGTATTCCAAATCGATGAAGAATATTATTCTTCAAAAATTTGACTACAATCCTAGCATCATCTTTCTCCGTAGCAATAGCTTCAACCCATTTAGAAACATAATCCACGGCTAAGAGAATGTAATACTTCTTGTCTGATGGAGGAAAAGGTCCCATGAAATCAATTCCCCATACATCGAAGACTTCAGCAACGAATATAGGTGATTGAATCATCTGATTCCTTTTCGATATACTTCCAACTCTCTGGCATTGTGGACAGGCTTTGAAATACTCATAAGAATCCTTGAAAAGTTTAGGCCAAGAAAAGCCACACTCCAGGATTTTTCTTGCGGTCTTCTTGTGTCCAAAGTGGCCTCCTCATTCATCTCCATGACAAAATTTCAAAACGGATTGAGTCTCGTTGTCGGGAATGCATCTTCTCATGACTAAGTCGGATCCTTGCCTCCATAAGTACGGATCATCCCATAAATAGTACTTGGCATCACTTATGATCTTCAATTTTTGTCCTCTACTAAGATTTGAAGGTAGGCGACGAGCAACTAAGTAATTGACAATATCAGCATACCAGGGAAGTTGAGAAACGACAAACAATTCTTCAAAAGGCAGCACTTCATTGATTGCGATTTCCTCTTCCTTGCTCTCAATTCTACTCAGGTGATCGGCAACAACATTCTCAGCTCCTTTCTTGTCTCGTATTTCGATATTAAACTCTTGAAATAACAAAAGCCATCGCATAAGCCTAGCTTTTGCTTCTTTCTTTTTCATTAGATATCTCAATGCAGCATGATCGGAGTAGATTATCACCTTAGATCCTAGAATATACGATCTAAACTTCTCCAAAGCAAAGACAATGGCAAGCATCTCTTTTTCTGTGGTAGTGTAGTTCTTTTGAGCAGCATCTAGGGTTCTTGAAGCATAATAGATAACATGAGGTACCTTGTCAACTCTCCGACCTAGAACAGCTCCAATGGCAACGTCACTTGCATCACACATGATTTCAAACGGTAGTTTCCAATCAAGTGGTTTCACAATTGGAGTGGTGGTGAGTGCAGTCTTCAATTTATCGAATGCTTCCTTGCAACCATCTCCAAATTCGAACTCTACATCCTTCTGTAATAATCTACACATGGGTGCTGAGATCTTTGAAAAATCCTTGATAAATCTTCGGTAGAATCCAGCATGGCCTAAGAATGAACGGATATCTTTGACACATGTCGGATATGGCAGGTTCTGTACAACGTCGACTTTGGCTTTATCGATTTGCATCCCTTCTTTGGATACTACATGGCCTAGAACAATGCCTTGTTCTACCATGAAGTGGCATTTTTCGGCATTCAATACCAATTTGGTTTCAACACACCTTTTTAAGATGAGTTCTAGATTATTGAGACATTGATTGAAGTTATCTCCATAGACTGTGAAATCATCCATGAAAACTTCCATCTTTTCTCCTACATAATCTTGAAAGATGTTCATCATACACCTTTGAAAAGTTGCAGGTGCATTGCATAAACCAAAAGGCAATCTTGTGTAAGCATACGTACCAAAAGGGCAGGTAAAAGTGGTCTTCTCTTGATCTTCATGTGCAATTGGAATTTGAAAGTATCCCGAGTATCCATCCAGAAAACAATAGTAGGCCTTGCAAGCTAATCTTTCCAACATCTGATCAATGAATGGCAACAGAAAGTGATCCTTCCTTGTGGCGGAATTCAGTTTTCTGTAGTCGATGCATACTCTCCATCCATTCTGCAATCTTTGAGGAACTAGCTCTCCATCCTTGTTTTCTACGATAGTGAATCCGGACTTCTTTGGAACTACTTCCACCGGGCTGACCCATTTACTATCTGATATAGCATAAATGAGACCAGTTCCAAGTAATTTAAGAACTTCATCTTTAACAACTTCAGCAAGGTTCGGATTTAGTCTTCTCTGTGGTTGTCGAACTGCTACTGCATCATCTTCAAGTCGAATCCTATGCATGCATACAGTAGGACTTATTCCTTTGATATCAGCTACAGTCCATCCAATGGCTTCTTTGTATACCTTCAAGATTCTAATTAGTTGTTCTTCTTGTAAATCGTTCAATTTATTTGAAATAACAATAGGCAGGGTATCATTATCTCCAAGGAAAACATGTTTCAGGCCTTCAGGAAGCGGTTTCAGCTTGACTTCTCGAGGTTGAATGATGGATGGTAACGGCTTGGGCGTTGGCTCCAGATTCATGTAAGAAATCGTCTCCACCTCTTCGTTGAATGATAGTTCTCTGAGTTTCTGCTATCTCTTTTGGCATCTCGACTTCTGCTTCTTCAACGTCTTGTTGATGTAAACTTTTGGTGAGGATCACTTCAAGTTCATCTTCTTGGTTGAGTTCTCGTACTTCTTCAGAGTAAGTACCAATTGTGTCAATGGAATAGATAGAATGAATTTCGGCAAGAGCTTTCATTGCTTCACTCATGTTGAATACAATAGGCTTTCGGTCGAATTCCATAGTGATTGTTCCTTCTTTTGCGTTGAATTCCATACTTGCTGCAATCAAAAGCGGTCTTCCTAACAGTAGTGGCATTTGAGGTAGATGAATGTCATCTTCACTCATCTTCAAGACATAGAAATCTGCAGGAAAAACAAAATCTCCTATCTGCACTAAAACATTCTCAACTAAACCTTCAGGTTTATGGTTAGTTCTATCAAGAAATTGGATAATAAGATCAGTTTCAAGTAGAGGTTCTATTTTCAATTGCTTATAAACAGAATAAGGCATGATATTGATCAAAGATCCATATTCACACATAGCATTACCTACTTCATTCTTTCCTATACTACAACGAATAGAAAAGGAACCTAAACTATTGCATTTAGGATGCAATTTCCTTTGATAAGCAGCAGATATATTTTCATCCATGCAGGCATATTTTTTATCATACTTATTCTTATTATTGCATAATTCTCTAAGAAAAGAAGCATACCTCGGTACTTTGACTATTTCATCAACTAAAGGAATGTTTACCTCTAATTTCCGAAGTAAATTGAGTTGTTGAGCAAACCTTTGAGGGAATGGTAATGGATCATACTTAGCTTGCATCTCCTCCATCCATTCTTCTTCTGATTGTTGATGTTCATCGTTTGCGGCCGGTACACCTTCTTTGATCTCGGTCGAAGTCTCCATCTTTCCTTGAATTGGATCATCGAACACATCAATGGGTGGTAGTGTTTTAGGAAATATAGGTGTTGGAATTGATGACATCGCAGGTACTTTAGGCAATTCCATCCAATGTTGAGTTTCTTCAATAGCATTGATTCCTCTTTTTTGAATAGAAGGTTGTGAACAAACACTCATAAATTCAGCAAACATCTTTGCTAAATTTTCGCATTGAGTAGTCACCTCCTTTAACTCGGAGTCCTTTGTTGCATCGGCTTCATTGGTTGTACCAAATTGATGTATGTTTTCTACCATAGTGTTAAGCAGCTTCCTTGCTTCTTTAGGGGTTTTGAATGTAAGTCCTCCTCCATTGGCAGCATCGACATAGGTGCGATCTTCATAAATAAGGTGATCATAAAAGTGTTGGATCAAAAGTGCTTCGCTGATGTTGTGGTAGGGGCAACTTGCGCAGATCTGATTATATCTCTCCCAGTATTGGTACGACTTTTCGCCTTTCAATTGTTGACAAGTGTTGATCTTTCTTCTGACATCAGGACGCTTAGCTTCCGGAAAGTATTTGTTCAAAAATACTGTTTCCATCTCTTTCCAAGATTTTATGGATTTGGATGGTAGTCTTAAGAACCATTCTTTTGTTTTTCCGTCTAATGTGACAGGAAAAGTTCGAAGTTTCATGTCCTCTTCAGGCATCCTAGTGATTGTGGCACACTTCAGAAAGAAACTTTGCAGATGTTCATGAGGATTCTCATGATGCTCTCCTTGAAAAATCGGCAACATACGGATTACTCCTGGCTTCAGTTTGTAAGACATATCCATGGCTGGATAGTCAATACAAAGGGGCGTCAATTCACGGTTGAAATTCAGCTCTCGTAACGTTTGTGATTGCTCCATTGAATCTATTATGCAAAACAAAGATGATCAAGTGCAAATCTAATAGAAAATAGAATAAGAGAAAAAGAAATTTAAACACAATTTCCCCGGCAACGGCGCCAAAATTTATGATCGGTCGTCAGCAATCATAAAAATAATTATCCCAACAATTACTAACTAAACTAGCTAGGGCAAGTGGGGGTCGAACCCACAGAGAGATCGGCACTTCCTTTTCTCAAACAAAACAAATTAATAAGGAGGATTTAAAGAAGAATTAAATCTAACTAAAAGTAAATTAACTAAGAGAGCAATAAAGAAAATTAAAGAAAACAATTAATTAAAAAGCAGTGAATATTATAAGAAAATCAATTAAATAGAAACCTCCAACATAGAATTAATATCCCTCTTGAAAACAATAACATGAATCATTGATATCTAAAGATTATGAGAACCTTGAATAGCATGTCGGACTTAACCTAAATTACCTTAATTAGATAAGATTACCGATCAAAGTCAATCTATCCCTTTTATTCTTTCAGCAATCAATTACTTTCTTAGGGCTTAAAGATCACTTAGGAATAAAGCATGAAGAATAAGTAATTTAATAACAAGCACAATGAGAAATTTCTCGCCCATTGATTCTTTTCTCTCTTGGATGGAGGATTAATTCACAACTTAATCTAGCTAATGCTAACTCAATCTATCATGAAAGTGTCGACCCAATCAATCAAAACAAGCAACATAGAATTCATACAGAGATCCAAGAAATACTCAAATAAATTCTCATATAAAAGCACAAAATCTCACCATGGAATAAGTCAAGAGATCAATTAAATTCTATATTGGAGAAAAGAAAATGATTACTCACTCATAAATTGAGTGAGCATCCACAAATAAGAAGAAGAAAACTTATCTATGGATGAGGAAGAGAAGGGGGCGGTGGCTCCTAGGGTTTTTCTCCTCCAAATCTTCAACTAAACAATATATCTTATGAAAAATAAAATTACATACAAAATCTAGTCCTAAGGTGTCTATTTATAGTGGATGAACATAGATAGGGCGGTTTAGGGCAGACTTAGACTCCAAGTTGGATTAGATGTCATCCTAGAGTATAATCCATGTCAAAAGAGAATTCTGGACTTTTCTGGATTTCTGCAGAAACTTCACCGGCAGATTCAGGCTTGAAAACAGCAGAATTGGGCTTCGGTCTTCAAAGGAAAGTTGTAGAGCTCGGAGTTAGCTTTCCAACAGCTACTCATGGCCTTAAAACGGACATCTGAGCAGAACGTTATGGTCTTTCTACGAAGACTGCGCTGAAACCGGGCTTATATCGCAAATCTGCGGGATTATTGCGGGATTTGGATATTCTTTTAGATATTAGGCCTACAAATTGGGATTTTAACTCCAATTATAGGTTTATATGGGCTGAGTATATTCCCATATAATTTATCCGAAAATGCTCAACTTCAGGGCTTCTTCTGGGCTTGGCTTCAATCCTTTGCAATTTGAGCTCCAATCTTCAATTCTTGCTCCTTGAAATAATTCACCAACAATCTTCAAATCTTCAAATTATCTTCAAGAAATCTTCAAACACGAACTTTGCATCTCAAAATCTATACTCAAAATTACTTTGCTAATATTTGTGTAAAAAAATCCTCAAAATAGCTCCAAAAGTAGTGAAAACAAGCAAATTATCAATTTCACTTCTCATAAAGACTAAAAACACAAATACTTAGAAAATAAGGTAAAAATGCATATAAAAGTGGTAAAAAGTATAGAAAAATAGCCATAAAAATATGCATAATTTGAGCTCGATCAACGGCACACTAAGGAAAGGTTGTATGGTGGTTTCCTCATCAATTGGTGCGGCTTGGGATGTTGACGCTCTTGCTCTCACTCTTCTCGACATTTTCTCGAACAGTTGGTGGGCACAAGGTTACCTTGTAGGGTTTCTTGAAAAATCTTTCTTTAAGATCCAATGTTGCACTCCCCAATGCTCTAAAATGCTCCAATCAACTTCCAAAGTCTCTCCTATCTCCCTTCTAATCACTCCAAACAAGAATCCAAAGAAAACAACCACTTTCCCAAAACTTGAAAATTTGAAATTTTGAAAAATTGATGGTTTAATGGAAAAAAGTGTTGAATAATCAAATGGGTAAGTGTTTAAGGTGATAAAAAGATGAAAGAAATGATTTGTAAGTGATGAAGTAGTGAAATTTGAAGATTAAAGTGAGTGAATATGTGAATGTAGGCAAGAGAAAAGAAAATTGAGTGGGTTTTGGATGAAGGTGGGTGTTGAAGGGTTTGAAGTGGGTGTTGGGTGGTATTTATAGTGTTTGAGATGGGTGATGGGTGTTGTGAGTTGGGTGGCATCGACATGGGCATGGGTGCTAGTTGTTGTCCGTGCACAGCCCAGGGCACCTGGGTGCGCAAGCCAACGAGCTGAGTGCTCAGGCAAAGCAGCTGGGTGCCCACCCTGAGTCGGCCTCCAGTGCTGGCACTTACGGCTGGGCGTTGGGGCTATCCAGCTGGGTGCCCAGGCTTGCGGCATGGGGATCGGGCTTGGCTCCTCATTTTGCTTCCTTTTTACAATTTTTGCTACCAAACTCAATTCCAACTTCAACTCAATTACCATCCAAAAATCTTACCATATTCCAAATTTCTTCAATCCAAAAACACTTGATTTTCACCGAAAATTCCACTTGATGACCATCAAAAGATTGACCTTATGTTCTTATCACTTAAGAGTCTATATGTATGAGATGCATGAGACAATTATACAATGATAAGATGCATGGTGAATCATTCAATTCAAGAAAATTAATTGATATGCATCAATCAATCAATCAAACATAGTAAATTAAATGAGATTGAAGTTCAAGAAAGCTTCTCTATTTTTGCAAAGTGTAAGCTCCAATTGCTCTTCATGTGTGCTTCCTTTCCTTGTCTCCATTGCTTGATTGATTCCCTTGAATTGAAAATGAAAAATGACCTATAACTAAGAAAAAAGAAAATTCAAAAGAAAAAGGATAGATGTTAGTATATTGGGTTGCCTCCCAATTAGCGCCTTCATTTAATGTCTTTGGCTAGACATCCTCGTGGACTATTCTCCATTGGTGAAGGAACGTTGAGTTTGCTCCTTCAAAAGTCCCATGGTGATGTTGAGAGTGTCACTCATGGCTTTGAAAAGTTCAATTATAGCTCCATCAATTTTGAGTAACTTCTCTTGAGCTTCCTTTAATTCCTTGTTGATATCTTCACGCGTGTTGTTGGAAATTTTGCCTCTTTCTCCAATCTTCTCTTTGTTTTTCTTCTTGATCCAACTTGGAGGTGCAATTGCTTGAGTCAAAGCTTCCAATGCTTCATATGCGTCCTTCACAATCCTATCGAACAAGGGTATGTTGTTGATGCTATCCACAAGAAGTTGATCATCGACTTCTAATCCTTGATAGAAGTACTCGATCAAAACTTATTGTGAAATGTCATGTTGAGGGTAATCGGCACAAAGTTTCTTGAATCTCTCCCAAGCTAGGTGGAAATTCTCATCTTTGCATTGTCGAAAGCTTGTAATCCTTTGCCTCCCCTTTGAAAGTTGCTCACTTGTCATGGTTGAAGATGTTGTACCTAACTCTTTCTTTACCCACTTTTTCACTACACAAACAAAATCATTAGTTTTCAAAGATAAATTTAATGAAAGTTTGGGATGAATTACGTCACCATCAAATTCCATCGTCAATGAGCCATCAAAAACATCGATTTTGGTGTGAGAAGTCCTTAGGAAAGGTCTTCCTAACAAAAGAGGACATTGATCCTTTGTAATTTCTCCTTCCATTTCCATAACAAAAATGTCAATAGGAAAAATTAAATGTTGCACTTTAATCAAAATATTCTCTAGCGCACCCTTGGGATGTACCAAAGATCCATCGGCCAATTGAAGAACAACATCAATGTATTTTAAAGGACCAATTTTTAAAGTTTAATAGAAAGAATAAGGCATAACACTTAAAGATGCTCCTAAGTCAAGCATAGCATTATCAATGATAGTATTTCCAATTGAACAAGTAATTGAAAACATACCAGGATCCTTGCATTTTGGAGGTAAATGTCTTTGCAAAATAGCAGAAATTGTTGCTCCGACACTCAACTTACCTTGCAACCTTTTCTTGTTTGTACACAATTGCTTAAGAAGCCTTGTATACCTTGGTACTTGTTGAATTGCATCAAGAAGTGGGATGTTGACCTCGACTTTTCGAAAAATATCCAAGATGTCTTGATCTTCATCTTCTTTCATTGATTTCCTTGACTTGGTTGGAAAAGGTTCCTTCTTTGAATACAATTTGGGCTTGACCACAGAAGTTTCTTTGGCTTTGGTTTCATCATCTTCAATCTTGATCTCCTTCACTAGCACATGCAATTCATCTTCTTTCTTGCTTGTCCTTTCGTCCATTGTAGACTTAGTTCGATATGGTTCTTCTAACTCCTTTCCACTTCTCAAGGTAATAGCATTCACATTCTCCTTAGGGGGCAATTTGGTTTGAGATGGGATCTTGTTTTCGCTTTGTGCTTTGAGCTCGCTCACATCACTTGCCAATTGACCTAATTGCTTCTTGATGATCTCCATTGTCTCTCTCATTTGTTGCATTCCCTCAGAATAGTGTGAAGATTGCCTTGGATAGTTGTTCGGCCTTACTTGATAAGCACCTTGGTTCCCATAAGAATTGTAGCTTCTTGGAAATGGCTCTTGTTTCCTTTCAAATCCCTCTTGCATTCCTAAAGCATTGACTTCTTCCACATCATCTTCGACCAAACTAGGGCACTTGTCTGTGTGATATCCTAATGAAAAAATCCCACAAACCTTTGACACACTTGATAAGTTCGATTTGACTAAATCAGTGAGCAAAGCAATTTGTTGATTTGCTTCTTCAATTCATTGCTCCAATGTAGAGGAATGGGTTGAGACTTCATTGATCTTCCTAATGTTTCCATCTCTTTGTGCACAACTCTCTCGAGTACCAAATTGTTGTGTGTTGGCGGCCATGTTCTCGATTAAAGTCCAAGCATTGGTGGGAGTTTTGTCGCGGAAAGCCCCTCCACTTGCAGAATCTATGGAAGATCTATCAAATGGGAGAAAACCTTCATAGAAATATTGAATAAGCAATTGTTGAGGAATTTGATGATTTGGACAACTTGAGCACAACCTCTTGAAACGTTCCCAAAACTCGTACATAGTCTCGCCTTGGGATTGCTTAATTCCACTTATCTCCTTTCGAATGCTTGAGACTTTATGAACAGGAAAGAATTTTTCCAAAAACAACTTCTTAAGGCTCGTCCAAGAAGTGATTGAACCACTAGGCATGTAGTACAACCAATCCTTTGCACGATCCATAAGGGTAAAAGGAAAAGTTCTAAGTTTGAATTGCTCCTCAGAAATACCTGGCATCTTCATGGATGAACAAACAATTTGAAAATCTGTGAGATGTCGATGTGGATCTTCTCCAGGCATACCATGAAATTTTGGCAATAAATGAATGAATCCAGACTTGATCTCAAAATTTTCTTTATTGGTTGGATATTGAATTGCTAAGCGCGGTGTAGTGACATTTGGGGCAGCAAGTTCCCTCAAAGTCCTATTGTTGTTGTTTTCTTCGGCCATGTTTTCTCTTGGGGCTTGTAATTCCAAACTTGAAGAAGAAGTGGTGGAACATGGAGAGCTAGCTTGAGAACTTGGTGTTGAGGAATCTCCTCCTTGCTCTCTAAACAAATTCTCCTTTAGGTAACTACTTTGATCAAGTGAATCATGGATCATAGACACTAAACATAAATTTGGCTTAGATTGCAATCAATTAAGAATCATAAATTACCCCAAATCGGTATATAGCCTAAGACGTAGACATCAACTTTCATTGAAACAAAGTAATCCTCTTAATATCTTAAACAACTCCATTTGAATAATTGGTATAGGAACAGACGTAATGCTAATTCCAACATGCTAGGAAGATTAATCTGCATCTCGCTGACAATTAATCACAAATATTCTAATTGCGGGTCTATTTCAACCTTTGAACACGCATTAGGCTTTACTTATCCACATGCATGATAAATCAATACCAAACTTGCCTACATCAATTTCCATCTCGGCCTAAAGATTTCAACAAGGTTTGATATCCCATTGAACCTAGGACTCCTAGAATTACAATTGTTACTTGGACCAACTTTACCTTGACTCAAGCTACATGAATTTAACTATAGCATTCATAAATCTCAAGATATGTTGTACACCAAATCAATCAAAGTATGAACACATAAGATGAAGTATAGAGATAAGAAACGTACTCAAACGGAAAAAACCCAAATTATTCAGAACAAAAGTCTCACCATAGATTCATTGATCAAAAGTACCTAAGGAAAAGAAGTATAAAAGGTTTAGCTACTCATGGATTGCAAGCAATCCATGAGAGACTTACAACGCTAGAGGCCGGCGGCAGCCTCCTCTCCAAAATCGCAAAACCTAGAGTTAGGGTTGAGAAAAGATAGTTTCTATGCTGTCGATATGCTAGGTTGGTGCTAGGGTTTTAGACTTAAGAGGGTATTTATAGAGGATGGCTTAGGGTTAATTTAGAGCTAAACAAACCCTAAGGACGTGCTGGGCTGCTCTCCAAGTCTTCAAGCTAGTCCAAATAAGAATTTGGACTCAATTGGATCAATCCCGCAAAATAGGCCCAAGACAGTTTCTGTCCGCTGACTTCAGGGGCTTTTTTGTCAATGAAAACGTTCGAAGTGGGCTTCGACCAAAACATGAAAGTTGTAGATCTTGGAGTTAGCTTTCCAATGGCTACTCATTTGCCTCAAACGGAGCTTTGGATCAAAAGTTATGGCCAAAATACAGAAAGGTCACCAAATCTTAAAACAAGTGAAGAGACTTCAAGGTGAAGACACGCATGATGGCATGCTTGGGGCATGCTTGGCGCACGCATGGCTGGCCCGCGACTCCCACTGGGCGCCCATGTCAATGGCTTGTGCGCCTAGGGCGTTGCTCTCAGGCCCCAGGTCACCTGCTCCCATGTGGTTGCTGGTGGCATGTCGACTAGCGCTGGGCGCCCATGTGGCGTGCTTGGCACCCCATGTGGTTTGCCTCGCGACCCATGTACTCCAGTGCTATGACACTTCTTCACATAACTTCTTGCCTTGAAATTCAACTTTGCTCCTTTGCTTCAAACTCTTGAAAATCAATCCTATGATGATAAAATTGACTCTTCAAGCTCTTCAATCACGATCATATTGGCTCTATTCTTCATCCAAAATGTCCTTGGAAAATATTTGTGTAAATAATCATCCAAAAAGGCTCCAAAAAGGTACAAAATTGGTGATTTTGCACTTTTCTTCACTTTAACACCTATAAACACAAATATACTAACTATAAGGCATAATCAAGCATAAAATACCCAAAAAGCATAGGAAAATGACCATAAAAAGATGCATAATTTTGGTCTGATCACAACATACTTCCCTACATCATCTCGCATTTCAGGCCAAAAGAAGTGTTCATGCAATATGTCATATGTTCTATCAACTCCAAACTGACCCATTAAACCCCCCTCATGCGATTCCCTCATGAGTAAGATGCGCAAAGAACAAGAAGGCACACACAATCTAGATTCCTTAAACAAAAATCCATCATGCTTATAATACTTTCCAAATCCAGAAATTTGGATGAATAATTACAAGATGAATAATTTCGTCGGCCTTAGATGAATAATTAGACCTGCAATTATCAACCTAAGATCACAAGATTCGCAAACAATTAAGCAATCACAACCTAATTGTTTGCTAGGACTCTACAAGATTGAAGAACCCTAAGTTTGCTCAAACTAGAACAATGAAGCTAAGATAATCAATTGGGTGAATAAACCTCAAAATTTTTATTGAAAACTTAACTTATGTTTACAAGAGGGGGATGGTCCCTTTATATAGTAGTAGGGGACGCACCTCTCTCCTAATCCTAAAGCCATAAGGGCGGCTTACATAGATTATTCTAGAAACTATCCTAAAATACAACCAATAGGAAAATAGATGAGGATTGGACTTTAATTAAACAAGGCCCAACCCTAATCAAGGTCCAAACTAAATAATTAACTAAACTAAGATAGAATAAAGGCCCATGAGGCCTAATTACACAATTAAATAACTAATGATCATCGATTTCAAGTAAGGTGAACATCTTGGAATCGATGGGATTATTCTTGGTGATGTCGACTTCTATGTTCTCCAATTGTTCTTCAATGGACTCCAAACCTCCAAGATGAGATCTAACAAAGCCCAATAAAGCTTCCTTTAACCTTTTAGCCCGGGCCCTTGTCATTGGACCTTTCGGAATGGCTAAAGGATCAAATGGCCGGTTGTGCGCGGATGCCCCATGCGATAGCCGGTTGTGGCCGGTTGCCCCATGAGATGGTGCATGCGATGGCCGGTCATGTGGCCGGTGTTGCGCGGCATGTGTGATCCCTCCAACTCCATGCTCCTCCAAGCTTTGATTCAATCCGGGATCAACCATAGCAGCTTCTTGAACTTCCATGACATCTCCATGTTTATTCGAGACATGATCTCCATTAGCTCCATTGTTCTCTACTAAGCCATGATAAACCCTTGGCGCATCAAACCTTTTAGCCCGTTGACCGGTCGTTGATCAAATCACAAAATAAATCCCCACAAAACAAAAACAAATAGCTAGGGCAAGTAGGGGTCGAATCCACAGGCAAGGTATGATCGAATCAAAGGTAAATCTTACAAAAGAAAATCTAACCTAAAAGAGATTTTTATGGGTTTTTGAAAATAGATTAATTAAACTAGAAAACAATTAAAAGAGATCTAAACTAAAGATTTAAAAGAGAGAGATTGAGAAGAACAATGAGTAAAAACATACTTCTTCTCCTTTAGGTAATTATTTTGATCAAGTGAATCATGGATCATAGACACTAAACATAAATTTGGCTTAAATTGCAATCAATTAAGAATCATAAATTACCCCAAATCGGTATATAGCCTAAGACGTAGACATCAACTTTCATTGAAACAAAGTAATCCTCTTGATATCTTAAACAACTCCATTTGAATAATTGGTATAGGAGAGGAATACTCGACTCTCCAACATGCTAAGAAGATTTAACTTGCTACTAGCTAAATTAATCTCTATTGTTCCTAATCAAACATTCACCCTGTGAAGAATCATAGGACAAGCATTAAGATTTTACTTTTCCACATGTGATACGAATCTAGTTGTAATTGGTCTAAATCCACCTTAGAGACCCGCCTAAGATCAACTTGAATCACCAAACTTCTAGATGTGTATGTCGACAATCTTCACTTGATAAATCTTCCTTCGTTCGTCGGCCTTGGACCTCCAAGTCGACCTACACTTGAACACCTAAGATCATAAGATTCACAAACAACCAAGCAATCACAACCTAATTGTTTGCTAGGACTCTACAAGATTGAAGAACCCTAAGTTTGCTCAAACTAGAACAATGAAGCCAAATAATCGATATGGGTGTGTAAACCTCTCAACTTTATTGATAACTTGACTTATGTTTACAAGAGATAGAAGAGCCCTTATATAGGGGAGGGGTTGGCGCATAACCTACTCCAAACCATCTCCTAATCCTAATAGGGGCGGCATAAACATAAAGGAAGGAACAAGGAAATAGCCTACTCCTTGTCCTACTAGGAAAAGTAAATAACATTACATAATTAAGCAAGGATTGGACTTAGTCAAACAAGACCCAACCCAATGTCTACTACACTAAATAAATAACTAATCTAAGATAGAATAAAAGGCCCAATTGCCGAATTACACAATGCTAAACCTAATGCTCATCGAAGGATAACGTGGTACACATCATGCAATCGTTTGGAATATTCCTTGGTGTGTTGTCTTTAAATCGGCCTAATGAGTCGTCAATGGTCTTCAATTCTTCAAGATGAGATCTTATAAAGCCCATTAAAGCTTCCTTAAACCTTTTAGCCTGAGCCCTTGTTATTGGACCCAACGGTATAGCTAAAGGATCATGTGGCCGGTTGTGGCCGGGCAAGGTCATGTCGCGTGGCTGGTTGTGCCCGGGCATGGTCATGTCGCGTGGCCGGTGATGGCCGGGCATCTCCAAGTCGCATGGCCGGTGTTGCGCGGCTTCTCCTAACAATGGCCGGTCACTTGTGCTTCCATCTCCATGCTCGTCCAAGCTAGCATCGATGACATCTCCATGATCTTCATTGGCTCCATTGTGCTCTTCTAAGCCATGATAAGCCCTTGGCGCATCATCCCCTCTCCCTTGAAAAGCATTTGTCCTCAAATCTGCATCACTATCAAACAAGGATAAGTCTGAAACATTAAAAGTAGCACTTACATTGCCATATTCACTAGGAAGATCGAGCTTGTATGCGTTGTTGTTAATCCTCTCCAAGACTTGAAATGGACCATCTCCACGAGGTAAGAGCTTAGACTTTCTCTTTTCAGGGAACCTCTCCTTCCTTAAATGCAACCAAACCCAATCTCCGGGTTCAAAGATGACTTCCTTGCGCCCTTTGTTAGCATTCTTCATGTAGTGTTGTGTCTTCTTCTCAATTTAAGCTCGAACCCTAGCATGAAGTTCTCTAACATAATCGGCCTTCCTTTGTCCATCCATGTCGACTTGCACACTCAAAGGTAAACTCAACAAATCCAATGGGGTTAAAGGATTAAAGCCATACACAGTTTCAAAAGGTGAATATCCAGTGGTGCTATGTATGCTTCTATTATATGCAAATTCGACATGAGGTAGACAATCCTCCCAAGTTCTTAAGTTCTTTTTAATTAAAGCTCTAAGCAAAGTAGACAAAGTCCTATTAACTACCTCGGTGTGACCATCGGTTTGTGGATGACAAGTAGTAGAAAATAACAACTTAGTACCTAACTTAGCTCATAAAGTTCTCCAAAAGTGACTTAAGAACTTAGCATCTCTATCACTTACAATCGTCCTAGGCATTCCATGTAGTGTAACAATTTCCTTAAAGAATAAATTAGCTACATTAATGGCATCATCCGTTTTAGTACATGCAATAAAGTGAGCCATCTTAGAAAACCTATCAACAACCAGAAAGATAGAATCTTTACCTCTCCTAGAATGAGGTAAACCTAACACAAAGTCCATGCTAATATGAGTCCATGGTTCATGAGGAATAGGCAAGGGAGTATACAATCCATGCGGTTTAGAAGTAGATTTAGCTTGCAAACAAACAATGCAACTAGCAACATACTTTCCTACATCATGTCGCATCTTAGGCTAAAAGAAGTGTTCATGCAATATGTCATATGTTCTATCAACTCCAAAGTGACCCATTAAACCCCCTTCATGTGATTCCCTCATGAGCAAGATGCGCAAAGAACAAGATGGCACACACAATCTAGATTCCTTAAACAAAAATCCATCATGCTTATAATACTTTCCAAAACAAGAATTTTCACATGCTTTAAATATTTCACCAAAGTAAACATCACTAGCATATAATTCCTTAATATACGCAAAACCAAGAAACTTAGAATCAAGCATGGAAAGTAAGACATACCTCCTTGATAAAGCATCGGCTACCACATTCTCCTTACCTTGTTTGTATCGCACAACATAAGGAAAAGACTCAATAAATTCGCTCCACTTAGCATGTCTTTTGTTCAATTTTTGTTGGCCTCTTAAATACTTTAAGCTCTCATGATCCGTATGAATCACAAGTTCCTTAGGCCATAGGTAGTGTTGCCAAGTTTGCAACGCCCTCACAAGAGCATATAACTCTTTGTCATAGGTTGGATAGTTCAATGCAGCCCCATTTAATTTCTCACTAAAGTAGGCAACGGGCTTCCCACCTTGCATTAAAACAGCTCCAATTCCAACCCCTGATGCATCACATTCAATCTCAAAAGTATTGTTAAAGTTAGGTAAAACAAGCAAAGGAACATTTGTTAATTTTTCCTTCAACGTTTCAAATGCTTCTTGTTGTTCATCTCCCCACTTGAATGGTGCATTCTTTTTCATAACACTTGTAATAGGGGCGGCTAAGGTGCTAAAGTCCTTAACAAACCTCCTATAGAATCCGGCTAGTCCATGAAAAGATCTCACTTGACCAACATTGGTGGGAGTTGGCCAATCTTTGATTGCCTTGATCTTTTCCTCATCAACCTCTATGCCTTGCGATGAAACAACAAAACCAAGAAAAACAAGCTTGTTTGTGCAAAAGGTGCACTTCTTAAGGTTAGCATACAATTTCTCAACCCTAAGTACATCTAACACACATCTTAGATGGCTAACATGCTCATCTAGGTTTCGGCTATACACAAGTATATCATCAAAATAAACAACAACAAACTTGTCAATAAAAGCTCTTAAAACTTGTTTGTTAACCCTAATTTCCTCCTTATCGTTGATCCAACCCAAACTATAAGGTTTAGGGTGTTTTTGTAGTGGGTAATTGCATCTCCTTTACCAAGTAAACACTAGCTATGTTTGTACAACTCCCACCATCAATGATCACACTACTAGGCTTCCCATTCGCATACATCCTAGTATGAAACAAGTTCTCCCTTTGATTGTTCACATCGTCCTTTACATAAGCACTCAAAGTTCTCCTAGCAACCAAACTCTTAAGTGCAAAACCGGCTCCATCATCACTATCATCATCGGTTTGTACCTCTACTTCATCTTCTCCATCACCACTAGATCCTAGAGTAATCTCTTCATCTTCACTTTCGATCTCTCCTTGTTCATTCACGAACAACACTTTCTTGTTAACACAATCTTTAGCATAGTGTCCAAAGCCATGACACTTGAAACACTTAACATGATTCTTAGAAGATGAACTTGATGAAGACTTAAAATCGGTTTTAGGGGTAGTACCCTTTTGTGCTAACTCCTTCTCTTTAGTCGACTTATCATCCTTCTTGATTGGAGTTTTCCATGAGCTTGATGATGATGATGTAAAGCTCTTCTTATACCTCTTTACTTGGCTTTCGGCCTTCAAAGCATGTTGAAGTAATTCCTCAACATCATAGTGTTGTTCCATATCCACAATATCATGAATTTCTCTATTCAACCCCGCCATGAATCTAGCTATAGTAGCTTGTGGAGCTTCATCAACCTCGGCCCTTGACATTAACAACATCATCTCGGAGTAGTATTCATTAACACTCCTGGTTCCTTGCCTCAAGGATTGCAATTCTTGGTAGAGACCATTAGTGTAAAAGCTTGGAACAAACCTCTTCCTCATATAACTCTTTAGACCTAACCAAGTATTGATCGGCCTTTCCAAGTTTCTTCTTCTTGTTTGCACCAATTGATTCCACCAATTTAAAGCATTCTCCGTGAATTCAAGAGTAGCAATTTGTACCCTCTTTGGCTCGGCATGAGGATAGTAATCAAAATACATATCCAATTTCGACTCCCACTCCAAGTAATCGGATGGAGACCCTCGCCCATTGAATTTAGGGATTTTGTATTTAATGTTGTCCTTAGGCTCTTCTCTTTCAATTCCTCTCCTAGGCCGCATGTTTTCATTGTGAGCTTGCCCACCAAGTTCTTGTTGCCTTAGTCTCTCCATGGGATCGATTCTAGCAATTTGCCTCGGTGATGGAGGATGAACCTCTTCATTGTTGCGTGCGGCGTTAGCTCTTTGAAGTGGTTGAGCTTGTTGATTTTGGCCATCTTTTACTTGTTGGACATCTTCGGCCATAGCATTGAATTTAGTATCCAAATTGTCCAAACGTTGCATTAGGGTTTGCAACAAAAAAGCCAAGTTGGTTTGATCTTGTTCTCCTTCATAATACCTACAAAAAGAAACAAAGATTAGTAGTAAAAATCCTCACAAGTGTGTGTGTGATTATACCTTCGACTTGTGCTATCGTATTTGCACTCAAGTCCTATGGATTGGCGGTCCACTACTCTCTTAATGATCTCACAAGATTATGCCTCTTTCTAGCTTGCAATAGGCCTAATAAGAGCAACTCCTAGAGCACTCCTTTCTTCTCGTGACCTACTTGAGGAACAAACAATTAGTAGCAAAATTATTTGTGAATCAAAAGACAAGTGATCTTAAACCAAACGAAGCCACTTAATGCAGCTTCCTTATGTCGAAATTCTTCTCCAAAGTTGCTGCACAAAACTTAATTCAACACAATTCAAATAATCAAGTCGATTAGAAAACCCTAGTACCACTTAATTCCTATTTTGTACAACTTGTCTCCAATAGGGTTTGTAACCTGAAATTCTTCAAATCAAATCACAATTCACAGCAAAAGCAATCCAAGGATCTCAATTACACAAAAAATTAGAGTTATTGTAACTAATTAGATCAATTGCACAAGAAAACCCTAATCCCCAAATTTCCCAAACTAAGAACCCTAGTTTCTGGAAAAAATCGATAACAGCACAAATTTTTTTTATTATTTTCAATATTTTTCCCAGAAAGATCACACCAAAAGAAGTCTAAAGCTCAAATTCACAGCTTTCCGAGCTCAAACGAATCCAGAACAAAAATCACAAGTTTCTGGTCAAAAATTTTTTAGTTTTTTTTTTATTTTTTTATATTTTTCGATATAACTACTAGTTATAAGGGACTCAAATCTGAAATTTGAAAGCAAAAAGATGTAAGATGAATCGGCTATGAATTTTCAAAGTTCCTGATTTTTTTGAATTTTCAAGAAGGGTGGTGCGATGAGTGTGTGGGTGAAATCGATGAGATGAATGATGAGTAAAAAGATAGATTTACTGATTGAAGATGATAAACCTAAGCTCTGATACCAATTGATACGAATCTAGTTGTAATTGGTCCAAATCCACCATAGAGACCCGCCTAAGATCAACTTGAATCACCAAACTTCTAGATGTGTATGTCGACAATCTTCACTTGATAAATCTTCCTTCGTTCGTCGGCCTTAGACCTCCAAGTCGACCTGCACTTGAACACCTAAGATCACAAGATTCACAAACAACCAAGCAATCACAACCTAATTGTTTGCTAGGACTCTACAAGATTGAAGAACCCTAAGTTTGCTCAAACTAGAACAATGAAGCCAAATAATCGATATGGGTGTGTAAACCACTCAACTTTATTGATAACTTAACTTACACAAGAGATAGAAGAGCCCTTATATAGGGGAGGGGTTGGCGCATAACCTACTCCAAACCATCTCCTAATCCTAATAGGGGCGGCATAAACATAAAGGAAGGAACAAGAAAATAGCCTACTCCTTGTCCTACTAGGAAAAGTAAATAACATTACATAATTAAGCAAGGATTGGACTTAGTCAAACAAGACCCAACCCAATGTCTTCTACACTAAATAAATAACTAATCTAAGAAAGAATAAAAGGCCCAATGGCCGAATTACACAATACTAAACCTAATGCTCATCGAAGGATAACATGGTACACATCATGGAATCGTTTGGAATATTCCTTGGTGTGTGGTCTTTAAATTGGCCTAATGAGTCTTCAATGGTCTTCAATTCTTCAAGATGAGATCTTATAAAGCCCACTAAAGCTTCCTTAAACCTTTTAGCCCGAGCCCTTGTTATTGGACCCAACGGTATAGCTAAAGGATCATGTGGCCGGTTGTGGCCGGGCAAGGTCATGTCGCGTGGCCGGTTGTGGCCGGGCATGGTAATGTCGCGTGGCCGGTAATGGCTGGGCATCTCCAAGTCGCATGGCCGGTGTTGCGCAGCTTCTCCTAACAATGGCCGGTCACTTGTGCTTCCATCTCCATGCTCCTCCAAGCTACCATCGATGACATCTCCATGATCTTCATTGGCTCCATTGTGCTCTTCTAAGCCATGTGTCGCAACGTCCGGGTCCGGGGGTACCGAACCCTACCGTTTAACGACTTAAAGAACTGAAAACTAAGGGAGTCGCCTCTAATCTTTTTTAACCTAGGTGCGATTAGCCACCTATCAGATTATTAGGCCTAATGTGAACCCTAACTTGGCGAAGGTAACACTAAATCTAATAAACGGTCTACTAACCAGAGTCCTAAGGGTTCGGGAGTCGGGTACGTGTGGGGAAGGATTAGCACCCCCACGACGCCCGTCAAAAGACGGCACTGACTAGTCCAGACTTAATTGTAGGTTTCTATTATTGGTTGTCTCTATTCTTAAGTTTTTCATGCCATATTAAGAGAGTTTTATTGACCTTTGACTAACTTATTATTTTACTATCGATTACCCTTTTATTTCTTGATTACTAATTACCATTTTTACTCTTTGTACTGATTACCATATTTTACCCTTTTTTTACTGATAACCTATTTTCTTTCTGCTTCTACTGAATACCATTTTTTACTCTTTTTACTTAATTACCATTTTTTTCTCTCCCTTTTTACTTAATACCATTTTTACTCTTTTTTACCTTTTTTATCCCTTTTTACTGAATACCACTTTTCACTCTTTTTTACTGATCACCGTTTCTTACTCTTTATTACTAATTACTCTCTTTTACTTTTTTTTATCTTACTTACCGTTCTTTCACTTGTACTCTTGATTACTATTTGTTTAATTTCCAATTTTCTTAATTTACCTTTACTCTTAATTGTTGACTTTCTAATTACTCCTTTTATCTCTTACTAGTTTACAAACTATTCTTCCGATCAACTCTCTTACTTTGAATCTCAATTACCATTTTAATTATCAATCTCTTCTTAATTTACTTATTAGTCCCTTTTACTTCCTTTCTTAATTACTGATTACTAATTTTACTCCCTTTTCTGATCATCAATTTACTAATTAACCACTTTGTTCTTAATTACTGATCCTTTTAACTCTTAATTATCGATTTACTGATTACTATTTTTTACCTAGACTCTTAATTATCACTTTACTGACTAATCTCTTACAATTTACTGATTACTATCTTTTTACTTAATTACTAATTTACTGATTACTATTATCTGGACCCTTAATTATCAATTTATTGATTACTATCTTTTTACCTGATTACTGATTTACTGATTACTATTACCTTGACTCTGATTAATCTCTTTTTACTTAATTACTGATTTACTGATTACCATTACCTTGACTCTTAATTATCACTTTACTGATTAATCTCCTTTTACCGATTTACTGATTTACTGATTACTATTACCTTGATTCTCGATTATCACTTTACTGATTAATCTCTTTTTACTTAATTACTGATTTACTGATTACTATTACCTTGATTCTAATTAATCTCTTTTTACCTAATTACTGATTTACTGATTACCATTACCTTGACTCTTGGTTACTATTACCTTAACTCTGATTAATCTCTTTTTACTTAATTACTGATTGCCCCTTTTTTACTTTTCTAACTGATCCCATTTTCTTTCTTTTCATTTTTTAGATTTTCCTTAATAATTCTTATTTTATTGATACACTTGACTCTTAAATGCATGGATGCACATGATGCATGAAACTCCAATTGGATTTTAATTCACCCCTCAATTATACGAGGAACACCTTTGGCCGCCTCCCAATAAATGGTAAACGACCTCCGGAAATTTCCAGCCTCCGGGAGAAGGCGGGCAAACTCAGACTCGCATGAATGAGCCGCCCTCCTTTCCCTTCACGGGAATCATTTCAATTTAAAGCCACGTGACAATTTACATTGTTGCAACAATTAATGAAAGTAGATATGAATGCAAATGCAAATGAAATTTAAGTGACTAAACCTATCTTACTTCTAATTAATTATGAAAACTAATAAACTAGTTAATATTTCTAATGAGGCTAAATTAATTATATCCTTGAATTAAAACTTAATATTCTAAAATCTAAATTGAATTTTACTAAGTTATTAAGAGTTAAACTAAATTCCTAAATGGGTAATTAAACCTAAAATAAAAGCTCAACAAAACCCAAACATACGAGCCCAAATGCATGAAACAAATTAAAAACCCATAGAAAAGGCCCAAGTACTGAACAAGTTAAGAACCCAAGTCAGAAGTTACTCAAAGCAGAAGTGGGCCGAATGGGTTGTGTATGAATGGACCCGGATTGGGTCTTGAGTAGTAGACCAAACGACCTCCTCTTTCTTCTTTTATTCCTTCTTCTCCACTTACCCGAAACGATAGCCTCCCTAAACCTCAGTCGTCGCCGCTTATTCCACCATGCTCCATGCCGCTGCTGCCCCTGAATACCACCGTCGACCGATGCTTCTCCGTCCCAAAGCAGCGCCGCTGCCTCCTCGACATCGGATAGCGTTCTCTTCTTCTCCATCATTCTTTTTCGAACCTTTACTCTTTCTCCGATTTGACCCCTCCTCTCTCTCTCTCTAAACTCAGACGCAGCGCCGCCGCCGCCGCCGACGACCATCCCAAATACCAGAAAAGACCTTCCTTTCCCCTTCCTCTCTCTTTTCCCAAACCTGCAATTGTAAGAACCCGAAACTAGCTTATCCCGACGCCTAAAGCTCAAATTCCCGGCGGATCCCGATTCCGACTTTAAATTGATCCTCTCTCTCTAAACTTCCAAAACCCTCAAACAATTTCGACAAACCACCTCAAATTCGAATGATTCCCCATAAAACCCACCATGAACCCTAGAGAACTTCCCCTTTTGTTCTAAAACCCTCCAAGCCTCTTTCTGCCGCCTCCTCCCCAAAAACCCCTAAAACTTTACTTTACTGGACAGTGAGGGACATCGAGAGAACTAAGAAGATGGAGGCTTAAGCAACTCCAGATTCCATGGGATCAAAAAGGTATCATATTTTCACTGATTTTGAACTTTTGATCTTTGTTTGATTGATTTCTGTGTATTCTTGCTGTAAAACTAGAACCCTGAACTTTAGCAGCTAAGAACCCTAGGTTTCGAAAATTGAGCCTCTCCCAAAAAAAAAACAACTTCCCCCTTCGAAACTCTCCTTCTTTATGCTTACTTGGAAAATGAGGAGAAAGGTTCCCCATTTTTTTTCCATTTCTAACCCTTTTTGTCCTTTTTGAATTATGAGTTGATCGTGTATGTTCAGTGTGTGGGTCTGAATATACCCTTCGTTTGTCTTTTTGTGAGTTGTGTGCTGGCAGTGAGGTGAGCTGTCAATTTAGGTAACTTCTATCTAAATTCTTTCTATAACCGAATGCAATTTGGGAATCCTCTGCTGGTTTAAGCGTCATGAGCCTTTGTGTGCACTTCCCATTTTAATTGCTGAATGAAACATGTATGGTTGACTCCTTGCTGTTGACTGTGTAGTTACTTGAAATTGGGTCTATTGTGTATTTGCTGAATTGCTGTTTGCCATGATGTGCTACAATTTAGAGCCTGTTGATATGCATTTGATGCTTTCCTCACTGTTTTGAGTCCCGATCTTTAACTTGTTGCTCTGTTCAGGCTTGCTGAGCTAGCTTTGTTTCCTTTGATTAGGCCATTATCCATTTATGCTTGCTACCTCTGTTCTGCTTGCTGTATTGTCATGACTTTGGGGTTTATTTGCTGGATATCTCTCTTTTTCTTTGCTTCCAAAATGACTGAGTTCATTGTTTGATCACTTTGAGATTGCCTATGATTGATCGAGCTGGATTGATGCTGAAATGATGCTCTGTTTTGACTTGGCTGCAAAATTCTTGGCTCGAACTTTGTTATCCTGCTATATCTTTCCCTGCCTGCTATTTGATCCTGTTTCAATGCTATACCTCAAAGCTGTACATTTCTTGCTAACATGCCTCTTCTTGTAATACCCCTGATTTGTGTGTTCAATGGTGATACTTCAAGCTGGATAAGATTGACTTTGACAACTGTGATCAAATGCATGGTAGTTTGCTCATAGTCATAGGCATTGCAAGTTTCTGTTTCTGGATTGGTTGCTACAGTTTGCTTTGTTGTGACTCAATAGGGTTGCCTTCTAAATTGCTTTAAAATGATACCGAGTGGCTATGATGAACTGCTGCTTTGATAACTGCACATTTTCCTCTTGTTCCAATTGATGATAGTTGAAGTCTCCAATGGCCTTTGCTACTGTTTTTGTCGCACATATGGACAATGTTTGCAAGGATTTCAAGGCTTGCCACCCTTTCGTGATTGACCTTTTTGGCATAAGAACCATGCTCAATCGAATCATCAATGGAATCCGATGGGAGTAGAGAATCTGGACTTTAAAATTCAAGAGCAAGTGGGTCTAGCAAGGCAATAAAGAAAACAATTTCTACAACCCTGATGTAAGCAAATAAATGAGAAATAAAGCATATTATTTTTGTAATTTTTTCAATTTCTATTTTTTGTATTTTCTTTAGTCACAATGCTTATAATGAAAATTTCTTAGCAAAATGTAACATCCAAATTCTATTTAAACCTCTAACTAATTGCAAAAATGAGGATTTTACTAATCAATGAACTAATTGAGCTTGAACCACATGATTAAAATGTAGCAATGCTAAATTAAGCCAAGACGTAAAATAAATGCTAAATTAAGCCAAGACGTAAAATATGTAAAAATAAGGGTACATACTAAGATTTTTTGGTTTTTTCCAATGCAATCAAGATGACTAAAATGAATTAGCTAATCTAAATTAAAAAGTAGACTTAAAATGACCAAGATACCCCCTAAATGCAAAAATGACCAAAATGCCCCCTAAATGTGAAAATGACCAAAATGCCCCTGGATGACCCTAATGCTAACTCGACCCACATTAAAGGATATAGGACAAAAACGGGTGTCTACAGCTGCCCCTCTTTGTACGCTTTCTAACTATCGGGAAGTGTGCAAAGGAGTAGTTTGTATACTATCCGAGAGTTAGGAAGTGGGCAAAGACGTGGACACCCGTTTTATTTCTGAGAAACTAAAAAAGAGACCAATCTGTGGTCGATTATTGATGCTAAAGCTAAAAGAGGGTAGTCTGTGATCGACTTTGATGACTGCTAAAACTGTTTTGGGGTCGACTTTGATAATCTTATTGAAGATACTTTGAGGATTTTAAGGCGTGCCCGGAGGCAATCAAAATTGTGGATTGGAGGCTTCTGATTTCGTGCCCGAAGGACTTATAACATGCCCGGATGCTATCAGAATCGCTACCCGAAGGTTTCTGATATCGCGCCCGGAGGTTGTTAGGGATTACTAATCGGAGGTTTCTCGACTTCACTAAAAACTTCTTGATCTAGCTAAACTCTGATGTCCTTGTCTCTTACCTTCTGACTATCTGATTTTTCCTTAACTACTTTTGCTCTATCCATCTGGACCCTTTATGAATCTGTCTGCTCTTCCCCTCCTTTGAATTGCACCCCCCTCGATAATCTTAGTCATTTGGATGTTCTTTTCATGGTGCCTTCTTCTTAAATGTTCTTTCTAGGTCTAATGCCAAACCCCAGTCTGTCTGACTCCCTTATGTCCTCTAAGATGCTTAATCTTTACAATTTCTTATCTTGCCCCAGTTGCACCGTGTTTCCTAAGACTCTCTTTCTTGCATCTGTCTCTATATCTTCCTCTCATTGCCCTCTGAAAAGGTCGCCCTTGACCAGTCCTCGTCTCCTAAATAGCTCATCAAAGTTTCGAGATATCATTCGCAACTGCTAGAAATATCCATTGCGGTGTCAACTCTTGATTTCCTTTGAAGAGCGCCTATGAATACCATTTTCAACCCCTTCCGAATCCTCTAAGAAGATCAGGTTTGATCACTTTTCCTTCCAATGACTTCGACTACTTCTTTGCAAACTCCCAATGTCTCTCCGACAAGTTTTCTTGCTTTGGATCTATTAGGAGTGACTTGAGTTAAGCAGACTCCATTGCCTTATACTTGGTACTAGTCTTCTTGCCACCTTCCTGCAACATAGTTTAATTTCAGAAGTCAAAATTCACATATGTTTTGATCATGTAGCAAAATCTTCTTGAAATATGACATGGTTGAAAATGATCCCACAAGACATTGCACCTTTTCCCTGAAAAACATTTTATGACTTTGCCAAAAATGCCCCATATGTTGCCCCACTAAAAGAGGCTTTCCCAAAAGATTTGGGGACCACCACTTTAAAAATTTTCCGGTATGATATCTTTGACTTATCCTTCTTCTTGGGCTCACAAATGGGATGTAAATCTTTTGCAAAACACATTTTCAAAACATTCTCAATTTGTTATTTGTATCTAGATGGTTTGTATCAACACTGATTATAGAAAGAAGTATGGTACAAAAGGATTGGAAGGCAATTGTCAAAAAAGATTTATTTTGGTGTGATGACTTCGTCCACTCTTATTTTCTCGAGGCAATGCTCATAACTGCAAGGAATCACGCTTTTCGAACTACTTTGGAGGCTCCAAAGAATTCCCATTCTTGCTATAGACTGCCCCTTTCGGGTTTTCACCCTAGAGCTTTATCATTTTCTTTTCGATTGATTGATTTTGACTTTTTAATTTTGATTTTTGATTTTTTTTTCAGTCTCACCATGCACTTGCGTTTGAGAAGCTTCTTTGAAGACAATTTTCTTTTAAAAACCTTTTTTGAGAAAAAAAACCCTTTTCTTTTGCAAAAATAATTTTTATTTTAAAATAGGCATGCACTTGCATTCGAAAAACTTTTTGAAACCAATTTTATCCAAAAACCTTTCGAGAAAAACATTTTTCTTTTGCACAAACAATTTTTATTTTAGGAACAATCCCTTCACTTTCAATATCCGGACCTGATCAAAGATGGACTTTATTAGGCACGTAATGTGGGATCGGGTTAGGGGTACCAAAGAAAGGGTAAAAGGCTCAAAAATGTGTTTGAGGGTGTTCCTGCACGGAAAGTTCTTTCTCCTTTGATGACCTTCCCATTTAAACACTGTTCTCTACAAGCTTCCAATCCCAAACTTGTTCATTTAACTTCTTCTTTATTCTGTCGTTTCTCACATCCTCTTTTCCACTTTGAACTACCCTCCTCAGATTTTCAACTCAAGTTTTCCCCTTTTCCAACCTTCACTCGAGTCGCCCCTTTCGGGTTTTCAACTCAAATGACCCCCTGCGGATCCAAGCCGCCCTTTGCGGGTTTTCAACTTGGACCTCTCCTTATATTTTATTTCTCTTTTTCCGACCTCTTTCTTTTTTAGGCCAAGTTTTTTTTTTTTTTACGGACTATCCCAGTTTGATGCCCTTTTGCCTCTAAGGTCTCACTGTTCCAGTATAGTCTTCTTTAATACCAAATCTTCTTCTTTGAACTTCTCGGGCGTACTTCTTATTGAATGCCCGTTCTACTCTCTTTTGGTACATTTGGCCATGGCACATTACTGTAATTCTCTTTCATTTATCAAATTCAGTTAGTCAAACCCTTTTTGTATTTGCTTGTCTTTTTCTAGTTACAAACCTTGCTAGACCCTTAGAGAGGGGATCTCTACTTCCATTTGCACTACTACTTCTAACCGTTAGACCAATGAATAAAGGGTTGCCTAAGTTAGTTCGATTAGCGTGAAGGGCAAAGGCTGTTTGTCATGCCAGTCTCGCTATCTTACTATCATCTTTTCTAAAATTCTCTTGAGGTATTTATTTCTCATCTTCATTCTGATTCAATGATTTCATTCTTCAGAAATTTTGATGAACGGCGTGATTGACCTCAGGTGGGTTGCCTGTCTGACTAATCTTACCATGACTGGATAATTGAGCTATGCCACAGAGGAACCAACTTTGGATGTCTGTTAACCACTTGAACAATTTGCTCAACTCCCAAACTTCCTTTCTTTTATTGGACTCCGCCTTTTCCTTCCAGACTTTCTTCTCTTTAAATAGATTCAAAATCCCTTCTCTCTGCTTTACTCTTGTTCTTCACTTTGTTTCACCTTTCTCCTTCTTCTACTCCATTTTTCTTTTATTCACATCACCTTTATTGACATGCTCGGGCATCCTTTTCCCAATTGGCCACAAACTCTGCTTCTTCTTTACCTCTAGTGTGGAGGGTGATCCTTGATCAGGGTTGATTCGAAAGAAAATCCTTAAGCCTCAAAGGGGACAACAACGGATAATTTTCTACAAGCGAAGAAATATGAGAGAAGGCCATTTATCATTTCAGATCTGGATATTTTGATGAAAGGCGACCCTTAAAAACTCAAAAACTTTTTTTGAAAACTCATTTTTGAAAACCTTTTCTTGAAAACAATTTTTTTGAAAAATGTCTCTTGTTTTAACTGCCCTAAAAATCTTTGCATGCATATGATGTTGCTATTCTTTTATTCTCTTTTTGCGACCTCTTTCTTTTTCAGGCCCAATTTTTCTTTTTTCTTTGATGGGAATTTGATGATTGATGTTTCTGCCTCCATTTTATTGAATGACCTCTTTATTGATTGTTGAGCATACTGAATATTGCCTTTACTGCAAATTACAAGAAGGTTGAAGGTGCTTTGATAAGTTAAGTGTTTTGAAAGGTGTACTTTTGGTGAGTTTATTTGATTTTTGACCAATCTGTCTTCCAAGGCTGAAAAAAGATTTGAGCTTGGCCTTTTTGAAAGTAATTTGCCCCTAGGAACGAAAACGTTTCAATATGTTTCAAATTCACATTGGTTACCAAGAAAAAGAATGGGTTCTTTTAGGATCAACGAAATTTGGGATTCTGAGCAGTGTTGATACAAACCGAGTAATCATGTTTCCACCTTTTAAGAAAATGTTCCACTTTTGATCTTATCTTTTTATTATTGTTATTTTTATTTGTTTAAAACACAATTGTTTATTCAAAAGAATCTTGTTTTGCTCATTCAAACCTTTTATTAATCGGACATTCCTTTGCTCATTGCCCAAGTGAAAATTATAGAACGTTTGGGACCTATTCCTTAGTGGTGATCACCCAATTCAGCAAACATTCGCAGTCAAAAGTGCAACAAATTTAACAATTATAAATATAAATAACAAAAGTTATGCAGATGTTATCCATGTATGAAAAGAGTTCAACGGTCTTAGAAATTCCCTTCTTATGGCAAGCTTCCGTTCCCTATTGTCACTAATTTGGACTGTCAATTTTTCCCATGAGATCCAGAATTCTATACTGAATGGCCACTTGTTTGAGCGGGAGCGACTTTACTGGCACGTCCTGACTTTGGACAATGTATCTATGAAGAAAATTTCATCGATCTCGCTCACTGATTAAGCCTCAATGCTGCACTCGATGTTTTCAAAATGCTCTCCCATGATGATGTTAGGTCCCAAGAAGAAAAGTAGAAAACAAGTAATATGCACAAGTGATGAATTGTCTATATGTATGTATGAAATGTGTCTATGAACATATATACAAGTGATAGCATGATGGATGCATGAGCATATATACTAATGAATGGCTTGATGCATGATCAATGCATGAACATATACAAAGGAAAGGACAATGCATGCTGGATACATCATATATATACAAATGACTAGCTAATGCATGATGTATGCTTGAACATATACAAAACAATGGCTTGATAACTTCGACAACTCTTGAGAAGGTGCATGGAAATGCGAAATGCAAGTCTTGTATGTATGAAATCAATGCATGACATGGCAAAATGTGTTGACGAACGAATGTATGAACATGCTTATGAAGATACGAAATGCTTGATGGATGCACAATACAACCTGCAAAACAAAAGAGTTATTCAAATGCTTTTGCAAAGAGAAAACAACAAAGAACCAAAGAGTGATTAGTAACAGGAACATAAATATGAACAAAAACTGAAAATTAGAGAGAAATCGTGCCCCTTCTATCAAACCATTTTCCTTGAAAAACTTTCGGACTATAAAGTCCGTTTGGAGCAGGTCAGTCTGCCTATTGTGAACAATGCAATTGTCCACTCTACGATCTAATTTTGGAAAAACGAGATAGCAAAGGTAAGAAATGTCCCTTTTGTGTAGTAAGGTTTATTCTCACGGGATTGGCTCTACCTAGGCTGGATATCTCTATAGGGATCTACATGCTGGGTGAGGCTTCTCACTGGATCTAAAGGTTCTCAGACTGTCCTTACTGTCTCCCACTCTAGGCTAGTATGGTCCAGACCGAGTGGAAGTATTTGGCAAAACCCGCACGGAGACGATTGTCACACGAAGGTTAGCTACTTTACTTCCTCCTAAAGGGATAGAACTCTGGTATAAGCTCATGCAGAATGAGAATGCAAGTTACTTAGTGCACGTGTGAAGGAACATACAAACCTTTATCAACAATTCCTATCCAAAATTACTAAACTACCCCAAGAAAAGAAACAATGCATGATAAGTTAGGCAGAATATATACAGGAATATGAAAGCGTGTAAGCATGAAAACATAAGGATAGGCAAGAATAAACAATGATAAGCAGGCGTGAAGGAACAAGAAAATGCAAGCAAACAACCAAATCTAGAAACCCTAATCAACCCTAAACTAGCATTCAGTTTGACTCTCTAACCAGTCCCTAGTGGAGTCGCCAAGCTGTCGCAACGTCCGGGTCCGGGGGTTCCGAACCCTACCGTTTAACGACTTAAAGAACTGAAAACTAAGGGAGTCGCCACTAATCTTTTTTAACCTAGGTGCGATTAGTCACCTATCAGATTATTAGGCCTAATGTTAACCCTAACTTGGCGAAGGTAACACCAAACCTAATAAACGGTCTACTAACCAGAGTCCTAAGGGTTCGGGAGTCGGGTACATGTGGGGAAGGATTAGCACCCCACGACGCCCGTCAAAAGACGGCACTGACTAGTCCAGACTTAATTGTGGGTTTCTATTATTGGTTGTCTCTATTCTTAAGTTTTTCATGCCATATTAAGAGAGTTTTATTGACCTTTGATTAACTTATTATTTTACTATCGATTTCCCTTTTATTTCTTGATTACTAATTACCATTTTTACTCTTTGTACTGAATACCATATTTTACCCTTTTTTTACTGATTACCTCTTTTCTTTCTGCTTTTACTGAATACCATTTTTTACTCTTTTTACTTAATTACCATTTTTTTACTCTCCCTTTATACTTAATACCATTTTTACTCTTTTTTACCTTTTTTATCCCTTTTTTTACTGAATACCACTTTTCACTCTTTTTTACTTATCACCGTTTCTTACTCTTTATTACTAATTACTCTCTTTTACTTTTTTTATCTTACTTGTCATTCTTTCGCTTGTACTCTTGATTACTATTTCTTTAATTTCCAATTTTCTTAATTTACCTTTACTCTTAATTGTTGACTTTCTAATTACTCCTTTTATCTCTTACTAGTTTACAAACTATTCTTCCGATCAACCCTAGACTCTTAATTATCACTTTACTGATTAATCTCTTACCTTGACTCTTAATCACCAATTTACTAATTACTATCTTTTTACTTAATTACTAATTTACTGATTACTATTATCTGGACCCTTAATTATCAATTTATTGATTACTATCTTTTTACCTGATTACTGATTTACTGATTACTATTACCTTGACTCTGATTAATCTCTTTTTACTTAATTACTGATTTACTGATTACCATTACCTTGACTCTTAATTATCACTTTACTGATTAATCTCTTTTTACCGATTTACTGATTTACTGATTACTATTACCTTGATTCTTGATTATCACTTTACTGATTAATCTCTTTTTACTTAATTACTGATTTACTGATTACTATTACCTTGATTATAATTAATCTCTTTTTACCTAATTACTGATTTACTGATTACCATTACCTTGACTCTTAATTATCACTTTACTGATTAATCTCTTTTTACCGATTTACTGATTTGCTGATTACTATTACCTTGATTCTTGATTATCACTTTACTGATTAATCTCTTTTTACTTAATTACTGATTTACTGATTACTATTACCTTGATTCTGATTAATCTCTTTTACTTAATTATTGATTTACTAATTACTATTACCTTGATTCTAATTAATCTCTTTTTACCTAATTACTGATTTACTGATTACCATTACCTTGACTCTTGGTTACTATTACCTTAACTCTGATTAATCTCTTTTTACTTAATTACTGATTGCCCCTTTTTTACTTTTCTGACTGATCCCATTTTCTTTCTTTTCATTTTTTAGATTTTCCTTAATAATTCTTATTTTATTGATACACTTGACTCTTAAATGCATGGATGCACATGATGCATGAAACTCCAATTGGATTTTAATTCACCCCTCAATTATACGAGGAACACCTTTGGCCGCCTCCCAATAAATGGTAAACGACCTCCGGAAATTTCCAGCCTCCGGGAGAAGGCGGGCAAACTCAGACTCGCATGAATGAGCAGCCCTCCTTTCCCTTCACGGGAATCATTTCAATTTAAAGCGACGTGACAATTTACATTGTTGCAACAATTAATGAAAGTAGATATGAATGCAAATGCAAATGAAATTTACGTGACTAAACCTATCTTACTTCTAATTAATTATGAAAACTAATAAACTAGTTAATATTTCTAATGAGGCTGAATTAATTATATACTTGAGTTAAAACTTAATATTCTAAAATCTAAATTCAATTTTACTAAGTTATTAAGAGTTAAACTAAATTCCTAAATGGGTAATTAAACCTAAAATAAAAGCTCAACTAAACCCAAACATACGAGCCCAAATGCATCAAACAAATTAAAAACCCATAGAAAGGGCCAAGTACTGAACAAGTTAAGAACCCAAGTCAGAAGTTACTCAAAGCAGAAGTGGGCCGAATGGGTTGTGTATGAATGGACCCGGATTGGGTCTTGAGTAGTAGACCAAACGACCTCCTCTTTCTTCTTTTATTCCTTCTTCTCCACTTACCTGAAACCATAGCCTCCCTAAAGCTCAGTCGTCGCAGCTTATTCCACCATGCTCCATGCCGCTGCTGCCCCTGAATACCACCGTCGACCGATGCTTCTCCGTCCCAAAGCAGCGCCGCTGCCTCCTCGACATCGGATAGCGTTCTCTTCTTCTCCATCTTTCTTTTTCGAACCTTTACTCTCTCTACGATTTGACCCCTCTCTCTCTCTCTCTAAACTCAGACGCAGCGCCGCCGCAGACACAAAAGGCGGAAGCCGCCGCCGACGATGATACGAATCTAGTTGTATTAGATTCAAATCCAACCTTTGAATATCCACCAAAGTCGACTTGAACTTCTTCAACTCCTAGACTTGTATGTCGATGACCTTCACAAAGCTATCCTTCCTCTTTCGTCGGCCTTAAGCACTCAATTAGACCTGCAATTGAATTCTCAAGATCACAAGATTCACAAACAACTAAGTTATCTCAACCTACTTGCTTGCTAGGACTCTACAAGATGAAGAACCCTAAGTTTGCTCAAACTAGAACAATGAAGCCAAAGAAATCGATATGGGTATAAACCTCTCAACTTTATTGATTAACTTGACTTATGTTTACAAGAGGGGGATGGTCCCTTTATATAGTAGTAGGGGACGCATAACCCTTCTCCTAAATCTAAAAGGAAAACCTTACTTAAAGGAAGGAACAAGGAAATAGCCTACTCCTTGTCCTACTAGGAAAAGTAAATACATAACTTAATTAAGCAAGGATTTGACTTAGTCAAACAAGGCCCAACCCAATGTCTTCTAAACTAAATAAATAACTAATCTAAGATAGAATAAAAGGCCCAATGACCGAATTACACAATATTAAGCCTAATGCTCATCGATGGATAACATGGTGCACAACATGGAATCGTTTGGAATATTCCTTGTTGTGTGATCTTCAAATCGACCAAATGAGTCTTCAATGGTCTTCAATTCTTCAAGATGAAATCTTATAAAGCCCACCAAAGCTTCCTTAAACCTTTTAGCCCGAGCCCTTGTGATTGGACCCAACGGCATAGACAAAGGGTCGCGTGGCCGGTTGTGGCCGGGCATGGCCGAGTCGTTTGGCCGGTTGTAGCCGGACATGTCCATGTCGCGTGGCCGGTCACTTGTGCCTCCATCTCCATGCTCCTCCAAGCTAGCATCGATGACATCTACATGATCTTCATTGGCTCCAATGTGTTCTTCTAAGCCATGATAAGCCCTTGGCGCATCAGACTACCATCCCAAATTCCAGAATAGACCTTCCTTTCCCCTTCCTCTCTCTTTTCCCAAACCTGCAATTGTAAGAACCCGAAACTAGCTTATCCCGACGCCTAAAGCTCAAATTCCCCGCGGACCCCGATTCCGACTTTAAATTGATCCTCTCTCTCTAAACTTCCAAAACCCTCAAACAATTTCGACAAACCACCTCAAATTCGAATGATTCCCCATAAAACCCACCATGAACCCTAGAGAACTTCCCCTTTTGTTCTAAAACACTCCAAGCCTCTTTCTGCCGTCTCCTCCCCAAAAACCCCCTAAAACTTTACTTTACTGGACAGTGAGGGACATCGAGAGAACTAAGAAGATGGAGGCTTAAGCAACTCCAGATTCCATGGGATCAAAAAGGTATCATATTTTCACTGATTTTGAACTTTTGATCTTTGTTTGATTGATTTCTGTGTATTCT
>AWWV01015640.1:0-11459 GCA_001974805.1 Corchorus capsularis | reverse complement strand
GGTGCACAACATGGAATCGTTTGGAATATTCCTTGTTGTGTGATCTTCAAATCGACCCAATGAGTCTTCAATGGTCTTCAATTCTTCAAGATGAGATCTTATAAAGCCCACCAAAGCTTCCTTAAACCTTTTAGCCCGAGCCCTTGTGATTGGACCCAACGGCATAGACAAAGGGTCGCGTGGCCGGTTGTGGCCGGGCATGGCCGAGTCGTTTGGCCGGTTGTAGCCGGACATGTCCATGTCGCGTGGCCGGTCTTGTGGCCGGTGTTGCGCGGCTTCTCCAAGCAATGGCCGGTCACTTGTGCCTCCATCTCCATGCTCCTCCAAGCTAGCATCGATGACATCTACATGATCTTCATTGGCTCCAATGTGTTCTTCTAAGCCATGATAAGCCCTTGGCGCATCACTTAGCTGAAGCCCAAAAGAATATTCTTGAAGACCAAGCATCTATTTATGGCAGTATTTTGCACTTAATGGCGAGAGTTGACTTAATTGGTGAATCCCACTAATTAAAACACAATTATGGAAAGAAGACATGGTCATCAATGCTGATTGATTGCACCTTTCATGGAGGATTTGCTCATCAATGCTGATTGATCCTGCTCAATAAATGAAGATTTACTTGGTGGACAAGTTTACTTGGAGAAGAAGTCACAAGAATCTCAAAAGACGATTATGCCCTTCATCCAACGGACGAGATCATGTTAGTCAGGGGTAGTATTTGTAATTAGGTTTTCTTATAAATAATCATGTTCTCTTAGTAACAAAGGGCAGTGGTGGTAGAAGTAAGCTAGAGGACGGTTAGAGAGTTATAAATATTGTAAGGATGACATCACTCACTCCCATGAGTGAGTAGTCTCCTAAATACTTCTCTTTTATCTTTGAACCCTATGTTATGAATTAGTCTTTTATCTATGGTGAGATCGTATGCTTTATTGCATTATATTTATCAATGATTATTTCCTGTTATGGTTATGTGTTGAGCTATTATGTGCTTAATATTAAGAGTGACAGCTTCATGCATATCAATAGTTTGGCCTGACCAATAGTAGTAAATAATAGGTTATCACTTTGATTTGGTCTATTCAGTTATGCATACATGACTAGATAAGTTAATTCATAGGATAATTCGGAGCAAGTTACTAAACTAATTCTGAGCTTAATGATTAGGTTAGTTATTGTCCTGTTAGGAGTGCGCAACCTAATTTGCTAGATTAGGATCAATTGCAGTTGCTTGATTCTAGTTATTGGTAGCAAGCTTAAATACTTATGTGGAAGTGAAGCTAGGTATTTGGTGAGTATAGTTGGTTGTAATACTTTAGGGCAGACTACTTTATGCATTGGTTTTGCCTATGGTTCTTGATGCTTTAATGATTTCTAGCATAAAAATAAGATTATTAATGGTACATGAAACTTAACTTTGGGTATAAGTTAGGCAGCCTTAGATAGGCCAAGGTAAGGTGTTTCGGCTTCCTTATCTGCCCAATGGACTCGTTCTGATTGCATCTTGATCTGTGATCCATAGTGATTGATTAATCATACATAATGGGGAAAAGAGAAAGAGAGAAGTATTGCTTCTTATTATTGCTTTAATCATTATTTTTATCTCAATTGTTATCTTATTGAACTGCCCAAAATCTTGGTACATTTAACCTCTTTGTTCAAAGTGTTTGACAGTTTTACTTATATCTGCATCATTCTCTGTGGGATCGACCTGTACTCATCCTATCTACCTGTTAGAAAGCTGAGGCCAGTATTTTATTTTGTGGTGGCTTGACGACAGCTCCGTCAGGTATCTTCGCATCAAATTGAGAAAAAGGATGTGGATTTGCCAACAAAGAAGAAAGTTACTTTTGCAGATTTGGTTAAAGGGTGGAGCAATTAAGTTTTGATGAAGGAATTTGAGTCAAGGTGGAGATTGTTAGGATTTTTGCCTCAATTCCTAATTATATTTGGTTTAAGATTTTTCTAGAGATTTTTTGATTGGTGGACAAGAATCCTGATAGGAAAGGGATTCCTCGAGTCTAAGTTTATGTTAGTATAAATAAGCAGTTTGTGTTTAGTTTTTTGTGTGTGAGAGATTGTGAGAGAGAGAAAAAGCTGACATAGCTTTATGTTGTTGTGAGAGAATCACCCATGTTGGGTTGATTAGATTGATAGTTTGCTAGAGAGATTGTTATGATTGTTGATTGTAATTGATTGATTTGATAGTGGAGATTTGTGGCATAGGTCCACAAGAAAATTTGCTTTGTTGTTTCCGCTTTAATTATTTTTTTGTTTAATTCCTGATATATCCGAAGTTACAACAGGTTCCTCTGCCGAGTCATAAACTCGAGATAGTCCTAAACTGCTCAACTATATTTGCAGTGGGGAGTTTCATTTCACCTTATTGCTCAAAATAACCCAGATTGTCCAAACACCTTATTGCTCTTGCATATGGGTTTTGGAGTCAGAACATTCAAAATGTTTTTCTTGGTTCATGAAAAAAAAGGTGTTTGATCTTTTAATAAAGAAAGAGAAATATCTTCGGTGTTTGTGAAAAAAAATCAAATTTTTTTAAAAGTAATAAAATTTCAATAAAAAATATTAAAATAAAATATTTATTATTATTCGACATGTCATCTGCCATGTCAACAAAATTCACGGCGTTAGTGCCACATCAGCACACTTGACAGTTCTGTCACGATTCGATAACGCTAGGGACTATAGTGGAACACTTTTGATAATAGAAGAACCATTTTGCAAAAAAAAAAAAAAGTACAGGGACCAAACTGCATTTTTCGTATAATAGAGGGACTCCCCGGTGATTTTCACCTAAGAGTGGTTCGTAAGGAGAAACATGCAGCTGCGAAAGAAAATTCGATGTGATAGTGTATAGATTTCGTTCAAAACCTAATTATTTAACATTTATTCTCTAATTCTAATCTTGTGATGTTGACAAGATTAATAAGTTGTTGAGCTATATTGCGGTGGGAGTCCCTATATTGCCAGACCTTATAAATCCCAAGGAACTCTCTCAAGCACGATTCTGCATATTCACGTTAGTTGGAACCAAAACAAACAACCAAGTCTGGCATCAAAGATTAGGTCATCCTTCATCTCAAATCTTGCAGTTCCTTCTTAAGAATTTTGATTTACCTTGTTCTAGTAATCTTTCCACTTCACTCTTGTACTTCACGTGTTTGCAATAAAATTCACAAGTTACCTTTTGCTCATTTTAGTTTTGTCACTAAAGCTCCTTTGGAACTTCTTGTTCACTGATGCCTGTGGACCTTCTCGAATCCCATCTCCTGAAGGGTTCAAATATTATGCTAGTTTTGTTGATTATCACACAAGATATACATGGCTTTTCCCTGTGAAATTCAAATCTGATGTCTATTCTAATTTTCCAAAGTTCAAACTTCTGGTGGAAAATTCTTTAATTCTAACATCTTTACAGTATATTCAGATAATAGAGGGGAATTTGAGAAACTCAAAGCCTTTTTCAGCTCCTTTGGCATCCTACATCTTCAAACTCCTCCACACACTCCAGAACATAATACCATAGCCGAAAGGAAGCATTGAAGTATAGTTGAAACTAGTCTCACCCTCTTACAAAATGCTTCCATGCCTCTGAAATTCTGACCTCATGCTTTTCAAGCTGCAGTTTACCTAGTAAAAAGACTTCCCACTAAAGTACGCTCAAATAAAAATCCTTTTGAAAGTCTTTTTCATCAAAATCCCAATTACAACAAGCTAAAGGTTTTTTGATGTTTATGATTTCCCTGGTTAAAGCTTTACTCTCAACATAAACTTCTTCCCAAATCAAAACCTTGTGTCTTCTTAGGATATGCCAAGAATCAAAGTGCCTATTTATGTTTAGATTTGGGAACAAACAGAATATATGTGTCTTGGCATGTGCTTTTTGATGAAAACAGGTTTCCTTTCTCATCAATTTCCAACACTGAAACTATACAACTTGAGCATCAAGCAAAAATATATTGTGATGAACCAGTGACTCAAACAATTCCTACTAGAACAATGCAGCTTACCACTTTAAGCTCATCAATGTAGCTGGAAACTCAAACACACCTGGACCAGTGACTTCATCAGTTGACAACCTTGCTACACCAAACAATGAGATAACTTACTCAAACATTGTTTCCACTTCATCTTCTTCTGAAATGGCATAAATGCCACTTTGCACCCTTAAGTTTGTACGGACTGTCACTTTGCCCCCAACTTTTTTATTTTGACCAAAATGTACCCGGAAGTTTTATTTTGACCAAAATATACCCGGAAGTTTTATTTTGATGCCACTTTACACCCTCTATTAAGTCCGAGCTAACGGCACCGTCACGGTGTGCATGTGGCATGCCATGTTGATCGAGCTCAAATTATGCATGTTTTATAGCTATTTTTATATACTTTTAGCTATTTTTATATGTGTTTTTACCCTATTTTGTTAGTATTTGTGTTTTTAGGTCTTGAAGACAAGAAAAGTGAAAACTTATTGTTTTTCACTCTTTTTGGAGTTATTTTGGAGACTTTTTACTCAACTATGGATTTAGCCATTTGGAATGAAGATTTGAAGATGCGAAGTTCGTGATTGAAGATATTTTGAAGATAATTGAAGAATTAATTCAAGAAGCAAAATTGAAGATTTGGAACTTTAATTGCAAAGGATTGAAGACAAGCCCAGAAGAAGCCCTGAAGTTGAGGATTTTTGGATTAATTATATGGGAATATACTCAGCCCATATAAACCTATAATTGGAGTTAAAATCCCAATTAATAGGCCCCATATCCAAAATAATATCCAAATCCCGCATTAATCCCGTAGATTTGCGATATTAGCCCGGTTTCAGCGCAGTCTTCGTAGAAAGGTCATAACTTTCTGTTCAGATGTCCGTTTTAAGCCCATGAGTAGCCGTTCGAAAGTTAACTTCGAGCTCTACAACTTTCTTTTGAAGTGCAAAGCCCAGATCTGCCATCTTCAAGCCCGAAATTCAAGACGAAGTCCCCGTTCAATTCCAGAAAATTCCAGAAAATTCTAGAGTCCTCATCTAACTTGGAGACTACTCTAGGATGACACCTAATCCTACTTGGAGACCAAGAAAAGGCTAAACCGTCCTACCCTATTCCTCTAGTATAAATAGCCACATCCTGTATCACAAATCACACACACACACTTACACTTACATACTTTTACACATCACAAAATTTTAGATAATTCTCTTTTTCTACCTTTCTTTAGTTTTTAGGTTTTTCTCTAGTTTTAGAAGAGGGAGAAGTCGACACCCTCTCTAGCAATAGAGGGACTCGACGTCCCTAGGGTTTTCAAAGGGGAGATTCCGCCTCTCCCAGTCCTGTAAGTATTCTTATGCCTCTCATGGATTTTCCTAAATCCATGAGTAGCTAAATCCTTAATACTTCTGATCCTTTGGTGATTTCAATCAATTGATTATGGTGAGATTTCTATACTTATAATTTTGTGTTAAGTTCTAGATGATAGTAGTCAAAACCCTGTTTTAATTTTATGATTCTGAATCTTATTTGAGTTATGTGGCCACTAACGATGTAAGAGGAAGGTCTATAGCTAGATCAGGCTTAGAATTAATCACTCAAGTTTGATTGTATGTAGCAAATTAGGTTTGTTTGATCGCTGCTTAATGGGTGTTTGTCTACCGGAGGGCGAGAAATTTCTCTTCGTATGGTTCTACTTGTAGGCATGTGTGTAAAATTAACTGTTCTTAATGCTTTGTTCTCAAGTGATCTTTAAGCCCTAAAAAAGTAATCGATCGCTGAAGGAATAATAGGGATAACTGCAGCTTTGATCGGCCTCTTATCTAAAATACATGTTGGGAAACCTATATCAGTTGTCAGTCAAGAATAAGATGCGAAATTCACCTTTTAAATCGAGGATCCATAGTTAATTTGATTGAATGAAACCACTGGTGAAGAAGTATGCTTTATAATTATTGTTTGCTTTATTAATTTGCTTTATTATTTTGCTTTAGATTTAGATTTAGATTTAGATTTGCTTTGCTTTGATTTTTAGTTTAATTGTCTTCTTTATAATTAATTTTACAATCCCCTGTTTTCTAATCGATTTTTGGAAAAGATCTTTCTATCTTTTAATTGTTCATCACATAAACCTTCTCTGTGGGATTCGACCCCTACTTGCCCTAGTTATTCTAATTAGTTATTTGTGGGAATTATTTTTATGGTCATAGACGACACGATCACATGTGGACACAAAATGCCACATGTCATACCATGTGTAAAAAAAAAAGCCACGTGTCATGGGACCCACACCAATTATGGGCCCAACTCGGAATCGATTTATGACCCGGCCCGTAAAATATAACCACCCACGTCCAAATGAAAAGGAAAAAGAAAAAGAAATAAAATAAGAAATCTTTTCATTTTGCTTGTCTCTTCCTTTCCAATCTCCTTGTTTGAGCCTAGAATTCTTCTTGTCTCTTATTATTTTCTTGTTGTTGTTCCTCTTTTCTATTTTCTTCTTTTTCACCATGGATGGAAGCAGATCCGAACTTTTGAGTAGCTCTGTAGCCGAGTCAAGGGGCCACCTAAAGCCATTAAGAATAACACAAAATAAGTCATACTTTTGGAATCAGACAAAATGCAAAACAAAAAAAATTTCAAACTCATCAACCATATGTCAAACAAAACAAGTCAAGTACTACTTTTACTATTCAAACAAAATAGTAATTTATTATTTTCGAAAGCCCCCATTTTTGAAAGCCCTCATTTTCGAAAGCCCCCTTAACCGAAATCCAAAACCACTATCTCGAATCAAAACCGTAATTTATCACTAAACCTGAATTTAGTACAGTAAACCTTACTTACTATTATAAAAACACATAATTAAGCAAAGACTAAGCCGTATTAAACCATAATCAAGAAACCCATATATATAAAAATACCCACCCAAAACGAATCCCCAAAAGACAAAAACACAGATAAGAATGGCTTACCTGGTGCGAAACAGTCTGTTTATACCTCAATTTACAATTGAGGGTAAATTGGTCTTCACATGAATAATATCAAGATGAGTTGTCAAGTTTTAATTGAAAATCCTGATGACACTTAGATTCTGCACCACCCTAGTTCTTAGGGCTGTCCAAAAGTCAGTTGAAACCGACTTAACCAACCGCGACCGAAGTTTGTCGGTAAAAAAGAACCGGTTAGGCGGTTCCAGCGGTTAAGGCGGTCTTAACCGACACCGAGTAAACATAAACAGCCGGTAGTCGGTATTGCTACCCTTGCCGAAAACCGACTCGACAAACCGATTATATATATAATAATTAATTTTTTATATTATATATATATATATTATATATTATATAATATATATATATAAGAAATATTAATATATTTATATAAATAATATATTTATATTTAGAAAACAGAAAATATAAATAGCTAAAAAAAAATTAAACCGTCAGAATCTCAAATCTCTCTCTCTCTCATCAGCCTTCTCTCTCTTCGAAAAACCTTTCTCCCCTCTCCTTTTCCTTCCAAAATTTCGATCAAATTCCGCAAATGATTCAGTTTTTCGAAAAATTCCCCATAATCTCAGTCCTCTCATGATATTGTTCAAAACCCTTGCCTTTTAAACCATAAATTTTTCAGTATAGATGGTCCTAAACGAAACTCGAAATTAGGGTTTCGTTTTCCTTCAAATTTTCTCTCGAAATTTCTTGTTTAAAGCAAGCATTCAGACTTTGTTTTAATGTTTGAAGACCCATTTAACTCTGTTTGGGGTTAATTCTTGGATTGAAATCAAAATCCCCAAATCGAGAAACCCTAGTTCATTTTTGAAAGGTCAGTTTCATTAGCGATTTGCTTTTTAATCTCTTATCTATTAAATTTCTTATGTTTTTTCATATCATTTGACTCTGTTTGATGTTTTTATACTAATTGAATGTTGATTGTTACTTAACAGGTGACAGTTCAAACTTCATCGTTTCTTCTGGGTTTGTATTTTCTTGTGAAAGTTCAAAGTGGGAATTCAATTGATTGCTCAATTCAGTTTCTAAAATCTCAAAGTCAAACTTAAAAGTACTACCGTACTACTCATTACCCAAGATTGATTTATATGAGGGTTTAGTGTTTAATACTTTAATTAGCAAATGGGTTTGGTGTTTGAATTGAGATTGTGTAGAAACTAAGATAGTGAGATGATGGGTTTCGGTTACTGAAAGCCTGAAACTTTGTCACTTTGTGTTTTCTGCTAAATTTGCTTTGTTTAATTTGATGTCTAATGCTAGTTCTGTTTTGCAATTGTAGATGGCAGAGGCAGACATTGAAATTCCAGAGTCAACCGACATAATGTGTGATGTGGAAAGTGATGAAAATCAAACTCAAACAGAAGCAGTTGCTAATAATGTGGTTGAGCCTGCAGGAGGTAATGCTAATAACCCTTCTGTTAAATCTGCTAAAAGGCCTAGGGCATGCACTTCTAAGGTTTGGGACCATGCAACCAAATATGAGGAAAATGGGGAAAAGAAGGCTAGGTGCAATTATTGTGGAAGAAGCTATTTTGCTCATTCAAAAAAAATGGAACTAGTTCACTTAGAAACCATATTAAGGTATGTTTTAAAAACCCTCTAGTAATTGCTGCAATAAAAAGGGACTCAAAACAGAAAAAGCTTGTGAGTTGTGATGAATAATGAAGGAGAGATGGGAACTTGGAAATTTGTTCATGATGCTGTCAGGAAAGCATTGGCTAGAATGATAATTTTGGATGAACTTCCCTTTAGGTTTGTTGAGGGAAAGGGTTTCAGGGAGTTTGTAGCAACTGCATGTGCAAGATTTACAATTCCATCTCGGCAAACAGTGACTAGGGACTGTTTTGATCTTTATGATGTAGCTAGGAAGAAATTGAAGGGAATCATTAAAGGTGCTGCTGGTAGGGTTTCATTGACCACTGATACATGGACTTTTGTCCAGAAGTCGAGCTACATGTGTGTCACAGCACATTACATTGATGGTGATTGGACCCTACACAAGAAGATTATTTCTTCTTACCCGATTACTAGCCATAAGGGTGAGGTTATGGATAAAACACTTGAGAGGCTCTTAAAAGAATGGGGTTTAATTGATAAAGTGTTTAGTGTGACTGTTGACAATGCTATTGTGAATGATGCGGCAGTTGGCCATTTGAAGAAAGTCTTTGTGAGTAGGAAATCTGCAATTGTTGGTAGGAAATACTTGCATATGAGGTGTGTTGCACACATCCTCAATTTGATTGTTGGTGATAGATTAAGAGAAAAACAGTACAATGATTGTGTTTCTAAAATCAGGGAGAGTGTCAAGTTTGTTAGAAGCTCAAACTATCGGTTGGGGAAGTTTTTAGAGTGTGCCAAGGCTGAAGGCATAGAGACCACTGTAGGCCTTTGCTTAGATGTTTCCACAAGGTGGAATTCCACATACACTATGTTAGAGCGTGCTTGTCGGTTTGAGGCAGTATTTAACTCATTTCCAGATGTGGATCATGCTTTTAGATATGAGCTAAGGAATGTAGGACTCCCAACCAAGGAAGATTGGGATAATGCCAAGTCGTTGTGTATTTTTTTGAAGAAATTCTACACTTTGACGATGGAGGTGTCTGCTTTTAAAATTGTGACAAGTTCCAATTTGCTATATGAGATATTTACTGTGTGTACTGCTTTGACACAACTGCAAAACAGCAAAAGTTCAGCCTGCAGGGTTATGGCAAACAAGATGAAGGAAAAATATAACAAATATTGGTGCCAAGTGGACAAGACAAACATGCTGGTTTATGTGGCTACTATTATGGATCCAAGAAAGAAGATGTTTTTCGCTGACTTTTGCAGAAAGAAGGTGTATGGATGTGAGCAAGCTGCTGCTCTCTTAGCTTCTATCAATGAAGCTTTGCTTGATTTGTTTGAAGACTATAGGAAAAGGACTACTCCATCTGATAAGAGATCTGAACCCCAAAAGACTTATCGGAATGTGGCTGCTGAGATTGATGATGATGTAATGGATCATGAGGTAGATGACAGTGAGGGTGATGCAATGGCTCAATTCTACAAGCATCAAATGGAATCTGGTACAGTACAACAGAAGACTGAGTTAGAGATTTATTTGCAAGAAGATAGAGAAAAGGTGAACCAAGCTGCTCCCTTTAATGTGCTGAAGTGGTGGAGATTGAATAGCCCGAGGTTCCCTACCCTTTCATGCCTTGCTAGAGATTTGTTGGTTGTCCCAGTGTCGACCGTTGCTTCTCAATCGGCATTCAACACTGGTTGAAGAGTGCTTGATGTCTATAGAAGTAGTATGAGTTTAAAGTTTGTTCAAGCTCTCGTATGTGGTCAAGATTGGATGAAGGGGTCCTCTGAATTTGACCCAATGGCTGACACTGATGAGCAAGCTGAGTTAGATCACTTGGCTCAAGGTAAGTCTGCATTCTTTAATTTTATTTCAATTTCAGTTGCTTTTTTGTTTTGAATATATCAACTACTAATTGGATTTATTTTTGTTTTGAACAGATTTGAAAAAAGTCTCTTTAGAACCAATTATTGACAATTGAGAATTGATTGAGCCTTGAGTAGTTTAGGTAATTATGGTATATGGTATGATTCTGCTGTTGCTTTTAATTTGCATTTCTCTTATTTTCATTGTTCATTGCTTGCTTTGGATATTGGATTTATTTCTGCTAGTCAATGCTGATATATTTGCTTCTGATTTTCATATCATAAAGATAAAAGATTGTGTAAAGCTTCCTTTTGCTGCTGCTACTGCTGTTCGTGCTTGGTCGTGGGATCTTTGCTGCTTGGGCGGGCTGCTGGCTTCTGATTATAACATTATTGATTAAAGTTTACTAATTCTTTTTGTCCATAGTATTAGTGCTGATGTGCATAGCCTAGGTCTGATGGAAAATGGGAATTGATGTTGCCTGCTAGTGCTCCTATAGTTTTAGACTTTTAGTTCAGGAGCTTTTTGTATATGCTAGCTAACCTTTTTGCAGGTTTAGACTTAGACAAAGGTAAAATTATGACTTATGATTTTTGGTTAAGGTTTAGACTCAGTAATTCTGTTACAGAATTAAGGTTTGCAGCTTTTTGGATTATGATTTTTGGTTTGCAGCTTCAAACTTTACAGCCTTGAGTAAGAAGTTAGAAGAGTTTATGGTTTATGGCTTTATGCATTTCCATATTTGCTTCAAATTGTAAACTGTAAAGCTGCTTATCATTTGTCAAATTGAAGCTCTCAATCTCAAGACTCAATGTCATTGTATTGTAAAGCATTGAACATATATATATATATATATATATATATATATATATATATTAGGAAATTCTAATTTAATTGCAGCTTGTTATTGTACTTTATGTTATTGACTTATTGACAATTTTGAAACGAATCAATTAACCGCTTAACCGCCAAAACCGACCGCACCGACGGCGGTCGGTGCTTGGCAGTTATTGT
>AWWV01015639.1:0-18576 GCA_001974805.1 Corchorus capsularis | reverse complement strand
CGGTATGCCTCAAACATAAACCGAAACCGATCGAACCGACCGTTAGATAGCCCTACTAGTTCTAATAGAATTAGGAAAATCTTGTAGTTAATGACTAAGGGTCAAAATTAATAATTAATTAATAAATAATTATTATTTTTCAGAATAATTATTATTAAAATTCCCTTGAGTGTCACCCCTGACTAGGGAAGTGGCATGATAGGTCATGAAGAAGCGGTTTCCTTTAATGATGTTGTCATCTAGGAAGGCAAGCAATAAAAAAGGAAGTTGTATGCCATCATTCCATAGGATGGAAAACATCTTATGGACTCACATAACAAGCCTAAGTCATCTCCCATGATGAGGAGAGGCCACCCTGCTCTCAGGAAGCTGCCTCATTATTCCCTTCAACTAAGGAGTCAGCGAGTTAATGTTTGTCAGCAAGTAGTTTACCATTCTTATGCAAGGGAAGCGTGGGATTTTATTTCTCACATCCCTCATGTATGATCACTCTAACATAGTGATGAGGCCGCCCAGCTAGTTGCTCCCTCCCGGGAGGCAAATTTGCATTTTGTTCAATTAAGGACAAAAAGAGAAAATAAAAGAAATTGATCTAGCTAGGGAGTGCGGCTCCAACAAGGAAGCATACCATGATGATCCTTGAGTCATATAGATCATTTTGGCAAAATTTCATCTCAATCGGACTTAAGATGAAAAACTTATTCACAGTTTTCAATTAAGGACGGTTTGGGGTGTGAAACCAAGTTCACCATGAAGAAGAGCTCAATTTCGACCAAGATTTTTCCCATGATCATTGGATGATATTTGAACTATACTGGTGAAATTTGGGCTTAATCCGAGCTCGTTTGCAACTTTTGTATTCTTTTCAATTAAGGACAAGTGGCTTTGTCACCCCGGTTTTAGCCATTTTCTTAATTGAAGGATAGTTTTATGATTTGATGAGCTAAATTTGGCTAAGTATAGTCAATTTCGTGGCTTTGATGATAAAATTCCAAGTCGTGATGTCTGAAGGCCACATCTTAGCCAAGTTAGTTGATTTCAGCCCAACGGAGGCAGCGAAGGCATGCTGAAGTACGATAGGAAGAAGGAGAAATCGTCCATCGTCCATCAAGAGGGAAATTGCCATCCTCCATCAAGAGGGATGACGCCTTGGAGTAGTCTCCTCCCTCCTTCTGTCCGTTGGAAGTTATCAGAAGGAGAAAGAAGCTTCACTGCACCTTCCTAGAAGTTGCCATCGTCTAGGAGGATGGAATTAGCCTTTCTCAGCAAGTAAAACCCATCAAATTCAAGGCCCATGCCGTCCCCTATATAAAGGGATCAATCCCAGAGCTTCAAACACGCTTCCACAGCTACAAAAACCAACTCTTGCAGCTACAAACTTGTTCCGCGCAAAAAAACCAAGCTCCGTGCTTATTTTCTCACAGGCTCCGCACCTTTTTCCCTTGTTCATCACGAGTTCTTACTCGTTCTTCAAATTTCTCTTGTTTCAATCTTGTCTCCGGACAAAAGAACACTCCTGAAGTGTTATTTCCTTGTTTCAATCTTGTCTCCAGACGTTAAAACATCAAATACTTGTTTCTCTCTCAGCAATAACAATCAACTTGTTATTTTTTCTTAAATCTCTCAATCAACAATAGCTCTTGCAGCGCAAATTTAGGAAGTCTTGTTCTTGTGGATCCAATGATTTAAATGCTCCGATGTGACTTTGATCCAGTCCCCACAAATCGCTCTGATCTTTTAATCTGCTGCTCCGCGCACCAGATCCAGTTCTACAACCTCTTTGTCAATTTCAGCAAATTGATCAGAAATGATATATTTATGGATGGATCTTATGTGATCCATAAGAAAAACCCGACCCGAGAAAAACCCGCCCGAAAATCCGAATCCGATCTAAACCCGATTGATCAGAAAAAGTCAAATACCCGAATCCATCTGAACCTGAACTCGAAAAAACCCAAATCCGAAAAAACTCAAACCCGAAAAAACCTGAACCCGAATCCGAAAATTTATGAAAATTTCATTTATGCCTTATAGTTTTTCATATGAATATGTTTAAAAGGTAAATTAATAAATTACACATAAAATTTGAAAAAGGTAATGACATTATTCATCCAAATAAAGATGGTAAATGATCTGGCTAAAACCCAAACCCGAATTAATCTGACCCAAATTCAAGTCGAATCCGAATTAATCTGACCCAAATTCAACCTAATTTGACTTAAGGCCGAACTCGAAAATGACCCGAACCCGAACCCAACCCCAACCTAACCCGCCTGTTTGCCACCTCTATGTAACCTCTGTAAATAATCTGATGAGTGATGATGAGTTGCATGTTTGGTTTGTCTATGACAGTGAAGCAATCATTAATTAAAAAAAGAAGGCAAATGACGTGAAGCAATAATAATCAAGCTTTGACTTGTGGTCAAAAAAAATAAATCAAGCTTTGACTTGGATATATTTGCGCTTGCACTGCAATGAGTGTGGCTAGACTCTGGCCTTTTTATCATAGTTATTAAATCTGGCCTGGTCCAGCGGTCGGATCGGTCAACCTGGTGATTCGGGCATGGAACCGAGCTGGGTTGATGTTTGAATCGTTTGAGCAATTGATCCGTTGAAAATCGGTGCGATCCGTTGAAATCCGGATTGACCCAGTGACCCGGCCGGATTTTAAGTGACCCGGTGGGTCAATGTTTTTCATTAAAAAATTAAATTTAAATCAATTTTTTCAATTTTTAAGTAGATATATTAAGGATAATATTGCAAATTAAATAATAAATATTAAAAATAAATAAGAAAACAACAAAATTTAAGAAGTACTAAAGTTTTAACGGTATTTTTTTACATCTATCATACTTTATTTATTTAAATTAACATGTCTCATGGTAGGATAATTAATAATTTATGAAAATAAATTCATTTTTTATAGTTTTATATGTTAAAATATATTTATTTCCCATTTATATCATTTTGTAATAATATTATAGATTAGATTTAATAATTTAGTTATATAAATAATAAATATAAAATTTATAAAATATTAAAATATATTATTTATTAACCCGCATTGATCCGATTGACCCGACGGTTGAACCATCTAACCCATGACCCAGAGCCTCGAACGGATCACTCTCCAGACCGAGTTTAATAACTATGCTTTTTTTATTTCCCTTTTTACATTGGCCCAAAGGAATTTTCTTAGGAAACTGCTACGCAAGGAAGTACATAAGGATCCCAAGATAGAATCTTAACCTTCCATATCTGAGAAAAATTTTAAAAAAAATCCACCGACGACAACGCTTTCTATTTTTAATGCCAAACACCAAAATCCAATTCAAGCCTCACAGGCATAACAAACCAAGGAACCACCCAAAAATACCATAAACCAAAAACATTTCTTCATTTCCTCCTTGGCCTTCTGCCCATCTCTTTTCCTCCCCTCCGTAGCTTCCGGGGGCCGCCACCGCCAACATTTTATCGATCATTCTATCCCTAAGACATTGACATTACTTGTCCTTTAATCAATTACACACATTTTATCAACATTGTGCTACTGTTAACAACATTGTGCTATAGGAACATTAATGTCACAACCAACAATGGTGGCATTACGAGCTGATCAAATCAATCAATTAAAGGAAATTTTCGCAAGGTTTGACATGGATTCTGATGGCAGCCTCACCATCCTAGAGCTCGCGGCGCTGCTAAGATCGCTAGGACTCAAGCCCTCTGGCGACCAAATTCATGTCCTATTAGCCAATATGGACTCTAATGGCAATGGTTCGGTGGAGTTTGATGAGTTAGTGAATGCCATATTGCCTGACTTTAATGAAGAGATCTTGGTGAACCAAGAGCAACTGGCCGAGGTCTTCCATTTGTTTGATCGCGATGGCAATGGCTACATCACCGCGGCGGAGCTTGCTGGTTGCATGGCCAAAATGGGACAACCGTTGACATATAGAGAGTTAACCGAGATGATCAAAGAAGCTGATACGGATGGTGATGGTGTCATTAGCTTTAACGAATTTTCTTCTGTAATGGCAAAGTCTGCCTTGGAATTCCTAGGCATTACTTTGTCATGTTAGGTTCTACGTACATAATATATATATAATTCATTCTTTCTTCTTTCTTTTTTTTTTTTTTTTGGGTGTAAACATTTCCAGAAATGATATATTTATGGATGGATCTTATGTGAATTATTAATAATAAATAATATATATTAATTAAGAATCTTGAAATATGGTCATTATCTGAAAATTTAGAGTTAACAGTTTAAAGGGTTTGCTTGTGGGATGGAGAAAGAAAGAAGATCTAAGATTTAACGGTGCTGAAAATGGTTTAATTCTGGGAATTATGCAGGATGCTGATTAATGAATGAACTTAATATAGTATTAATTTGAACATGAACAATGTCAATTTTATTAGAGATCTAGGGATAATAATAATAATAAATGAATACACCTTTATTCCAACAGCATTACATCTCTCATACAAATTACTACAACATTTGCTGCAATACAGGATAGGACCTTAAAGAAATTTTAAAAAAAAGGAAAAAATGATAACCAAAAAGGTTTGATGCAAGAGGCTGCATCATTTGATTTCGTATGAATATAGTAAGGACATAACTTCTTGTCAATGAATACAACTCAAAGAACCTATCTTGATGTTAAAATATGTACATTTACAAGAAACCTAGCAGCACAAGTAATATACAACTATCTTCAGGTGGAAAACTAGTGAAAAGGATGATGATCATCGAGGATCTTGAGCTCCCTTTTTGGAGCTATTTGACTTCGCTACAAAACGTGCAGTATAACCTACTGTTGTGTGACGTAGTGATCTCTGTCGCACCATATGACAGTACTCGGGGTCATCAGAATGCCCGTCAGACCTTATCCACTGTATCATCTGATGATACAAGGGGAAAAACCGCATTTGGATGGCAGAGTAAGCGAAATATGGAACAAGTGAGGATATCAGCACAAGGAGTGTGAGAAGCCAATACATTCCAGCTGGTGCACAGGCTTCAACAAAGACCTGGTAGGCAGTAGTTGAGATGTCTGGGTCCATGGCTCCATAAGCCATGAGGAATAAATACCAGAAGATTATGCCGCCCCAGATGAAGATATGCTGTATATATGTAAAATAAGTGATGGATAGTGCCATTTGACAGTTAACTACCCACACCACACAAGTATACATGGTAGCACCGAGGATTTCATAACCGACAACTTCCCCACCTTTGCGAAAGGCTTGGTGCTCCATTGCTTGAATGCAGAAGAAGAAGATTATGGTAGCACTTAACACTCCATTAAATGACCAGCCAAGGATTCTACGCCAGCTAAAGAGGACATTCTGTACACCTTCTTGGTATAATAGAGGAAACTGCGACATTAAGTAGAAGGGAAATGAGATATTATCACCGCAGTGGCATTTTCTCTTAGGTACACAATGTCAGAAACATCAGTTTATAATTTTTATTGATAAAGCTTAACAATGCCATTGAAGAATCAATCATTCCTTGGCCGAAATAATAAACCATTTAAAAAAGAAATACCTTCAAACAAAAACGGGAAGAGACGTCTTGGTCAAAAACTCCAAGAGCAATCACAGGAAGTGATGTGAAGAAGACATTATAGAGGGATAGAAACCAATCGTTGTATACGGCTTGCCCCGAGAATGATGCATATATCTCATAGAAGAAGATAGTGAAACCAAATGCAATATTCTTGTAAAAGAAGTAGCATATCTGCAAAACAGATTCATCATTTCAATTTAACTGGTTTATAGTGGATGATAGTGTTGAAAAGTTTGAGAAAAAGAGGAAGGGTTCCTGACACTTCATTGCTATGGTTTAAGAAAAGGACTAAAAGGTATTACATTCTGACAGATTGAAAACTGAAATGGATTTATTTTTTATTGTTTAAAATTGACATGTCAAGGCAGTTATGCTGCAATCTCAAATCATACTGGTCAAATTTCTATTTGGATTTGTGATAAAAAAACATTTTCATCTGAATTGCAGTTTCAATTAACACTTCAAGTCTAACAAGTAAGAATATTTATATTACCATTGATGATATCCGTCTATAGCACCAATGTCCATGCACAAGAAGCAAGCGCTCCAAAAATCGGAATTGGGCAATTGCAATGTCACTTGACATGACAGCCTGAAAATATGAGAAGGGAATATTGTAAAGCACCAGTTGAGAGCATGAAGTGAAACAAATCAATCTACCAACTTTACATATGAAGCAATGGTTTTAGCATTTACCTGCATTCCTTCTACACCACTAATACCAACTCCGATATCTGCTTCTTGAAGCATACCGACATCATTTGCGCCATCACCAATTGCTAGAGTTGTACTACCTGTTTTAGTTTTTACTAGTCTGGTAACCTGCATTTATTTTTCAGGCAATCAGTTAGAATCATGATTGAAATTGCTAGAAGCAAGCAAAACCTTGGATGCTTTTTTCTTCTTAAATTTTAAAAAAATAATAAATTAATTAATTAAAAAAACCTAGTGCAGAAGTCCTTGATATTAAAGAATGTTCAACATTCATTTAAAAGTTAATACTGATTGAATTTTCAAAGATTTTAGAAGTATTGGCATACAGGTTAGCAGTTCATCAAATCTTCATTCAGCACTTTCCTCTGTTAATACATGTTATGCCGAAGTGGCACATAGAGCACTTATAATATACCATTTTGCGCTCACCATGGAAACAGAATAAAATGCATATTATGCATGAAAAAATAATATATTTTTCTGCCACATTTAAGGATGATATAACTTACTAATGCCTTCTGTTTTGGAGAGGAACGACAGCAAATGACAGATGCACACCCAATAGCAAGTTCAAGGAAAATCTCCTTGACATCATTTTCCAGAGCATAAGTAAGTGACTTCCCATCAACAATTAAAGCTACTGCCTCGGAATTTGCATTTGATGAACTAAGCAACTGCTTTCCGTCAACTATCTGCTGGAGAACGCTTGCCTTAAATGCCTAGAATAAAAAAAGATCTCATCAAGCTGACAAGCACACTCAAAAAGTTGAACTAAATCTGGATTAGAAACCATCACAAGCAGTTTTAAAGATATGTAACCATGGTATCCTATTTCTTTCCTGTTGGTTGGCAAAAAGTATCTCAAACTTGTTCAAAGGAGAAAGTCTTTCTCAAATTATTTTGATTTCTGCTGCTCACACAGATTCTGTAGTGTAACTAAGGTCAAGCTCAAGAGCAACCAGCACAAGAACAATTTCTTTCAGTATGAACAACTTGAGTCTGGGCAGGCAGTAACATATCTTAGTGTGTTTTCTTAAAAGAATGACAATTAACCTCATACAAAAAGCAACTTAAGAAAAGCTAGAGTTAATCTTGACTCTTTGTAATAAGGAGCATGAGAGCATGACAAATAGACAACTTCACCAAGAATGCTAAAGCTAGGACTTGTTACGAGGTTTAGTAGAAAACGTTCAATGAGATCAAATGGACAAGCTAAACTAACAATGACAAAAGGTCCAACAATGTTTCTTGCACATACTGGTGTGGATGAAGAGACACTTGAATAAAGTTAAGTCATCTCATCTTTCCACAAATTAGGAAACTTTGCTGCAAATGCTGTTCAGGTTACCAAACTATAAGGATTTAATCTAAATATAAAAGGAAAACAATCAATGGGAAATTTTGAGTTAATATGTCCTCACAGTCCAAATTGATCAAGACATCTGGAAATATTATAAATTCAAAATATGTTTTCACTTACAGGATTTAAAATAAGCATTATGGTGGACAGGCTTGGTTAAAAGGGCAGTACATTAAATGCTCTGATGCGTAATCAAGCTTAACAGAAAAGGGGAAAAACATTTTTTGAATTTAGAACTTACCACAGCAGCAGCAGATTTGTCCTCTGCTTTCTCCCATGCCTTGGCTTCTGGAGTCTCTGAGTTTATTACTATTTGCTTCATTCCTTGTCTAAGCAAACTACAGGCGAAGCTGCAAAGTTCAACATAAAAGTTTGAAAAATCAGCATATCAACCTCAAAGTTCATATCAGATTTAAAGTATAAGTAGAGGCAATAATTATTATACCCAATATTAATTGCGGTCTCCATCTTATCTCCGGTCAAAACCCATATCTTGATCCCTGCTTGTGCCAGTTTGTCGATGCATTCAGGAACCTATCCAGGACAAGAGGTGATATACTCAATATTAAATCTTAGATTTGATCTTAAAAGTGATTCAGTCCCCTAGCATTTGACCATAACATGAAAATGGAGAAGTCATATTTGTTTCCTTAATGTGTAATATTATTATCTCTATGTCGAGTTCATAGGGAGAATATCAAGAGATGGGGGTTAGTTTGCTGTTGTGATGATAATGATTCCATCAAATAGCTTTAAACTCACCCCATTTTGAAGTTTGTCTTCAACAGCTGTAGCACCAAGAAGAATCAAATCTTTCTCAATCTTTTCTACTACTTCCTCAATGACTTCTTCACGATCAGCACTGACAACGTTCTTGGCTTCTGTGAATTTCTCATTGAACTCAACATATTCTTCCTCATCTAATTCACGGTATGCAAGTACCAAAGTCCTCAAACCAGCATCAGCATATTCATCAATGTGCTCCTTGGTTTCCTGTGCAAATTCTTGTCCATTCTTTGCAAGTCTTGCAAACATGACACTGCTTGTTCAGAGAAAGAAGATGTACTTAATATAATCTGTCGTCAAGTATTGTATATTTGAAAGAAATACTAAGCAATGAAAGTTGTGAGCTATACAACTTCCCCTACTTATAAAGGAAATGGTATTCATCCTTAACCAGGGATAGAATGAAGTATATCTAGTGGTCCATTTGTGGAGCTAGAGGTCAACACATCCCATACAATTTCCATCTACTCATCTAAATGGGGGTGGAAAAGATGCAAAATAGACCGCAAAAGCTGATTGCAGAGCCACTTACAATGACTGCTAACTTATATTGTCCATTTGTAAGTAACGTAAAAGCCTCATGCCTTAATACTTTGCTATTTTTATTATTATCACTGAATATAGTCCTAAGTAATCACATATACTTTAAGCTTCTGTCTCAGATTACAAACCTGTCAGCACCTTTACAAAGTAAAAGCAGCTTTCCCTCCTCATTCCTCAATATCACAGACATCCGCTTTCTTGAGCTACTAAACTCCAAGATGTTCAATAGTTTATAAGATCTGCAAAAAGGGGGAAATCTATCATGTTGAATACATATAAGCAAAAATCATTAGCTTCTAAAAACTAAATTCAATAGATGAAGCCTCTTCATTCTTTTGCAGCTAAAGTTGACTGCAATGGAAGGCCTAGGATATGATTTATTAATTATTAAGCATTAAAGATGTTGACCTTTGTACTTTTTCTCCAGAGACTGGATCTAACTCATACAACGAAATGCTTGTTTGTGTCCTTTCATAGAACTCGAATCCCAGTTCTCTAGCCGCAACCACAAATGCTGCCTCATCCGGTGACTCAGCCTCATATAAAATTTTTCCAGTTTCTTCATCCACTTCAGGTATTGCAGTATGACAGATAGCCAATAGTCGTAAGAACTTTTGAATTACATCTGGACGAGGTTCATTTCGCCAATTACCGTTCATCATTCTTTCATCCACAAAATTAAATCCTTTAACAGATGGCTTTTCTTCCTTAAACTGCTCTGCTTGGCGCTCTACCTCTGTCACCTCTTGAGGCAAAGGTGAACCCTTTCTCCAGGCCATAGCTCTCTCAACTTCAGTAATTCCATGACCATAAGACCTTCCAGCTACAGAACATTTGATGAATTCCATGGAGTTGCAAGTCAAAGTTCCTGTTTTATCCGAAAGTATAGTATCAACCTGTCCAAGTTCTTCATTCAGATTTGAGGTTCGAGCACGTGCTGGCTTGTCTGCTTCCTCGTAGTACATATGCAGATCTTGGTTGATGAAAATACTCTGGAGAACTTTGACAATTTCAATGGATACATATAAGGAAATAGGAATCAAATATGAATACAGCATGAGGGCTGTCAAAAATTGCAAAATTGCTGCAAATGCCGCTCCGTTTGGATCATAATAAATTGTAGTATCATCAGGTCTAAGGTACCATCTTGTCATTCTTCCATTTTGAAGGTCTTCCCTAGTGGCTATTCCAAAGAAAATTGACCCAATAATAGACAGCACAACGAGGGCAGCAAACAGAAAGTACACTATCTTATCCATCCTCCTCTCAATCTTGCTTCTCTTCGAAGGAGGTTCTGTTGAATTTTGAATAACCTTTGTGTCATGGCCTGTGAAGATAACTGCACCATAAATATAATCAGTGTTCCGTAATTTGGAGTCCCTAAGTAGAAGCTGCTGAGGAGATAGAGGATGCTGTTCTTCTCGAAGTTCCAAACTGCCAACAAAAGAGTACAAATTTGCATTTGGATCTTCACATCTGATTACAGCCTTGAAATCTTGAAAGCTTGAATCCTCATGCATAGTTGAAGTTGCTTCTAATGCTTGCTTTAGTTTCAAATTGGTTTCTCCATCCAGGTTTGTTGTTTCGACATAGCAAATAGCTTCCTCATAACTCGAAGAGAGCAAAATGAGATCAGCAGGAAAGAATTCATCCTTTTCCACCCTAACTATATCTCCAACTTTCAAATCCATCCATTTAGTATGTTCAAAAACACCATCACCTTGATGCACTAAAACCTTTCTGTTATTTATCTCGTTATCCTGCAATGTCATCAATGACTATTTTATGAACCCAAAAAACAAGGATAAAAAGATATGAAGCTTAAAGGAATAAACTCCATCTAAGAAAGTGCAAAAGCATTTAGACATACATGTGCCACATCTTTTAGGAGGGGCTAGGCACCATTGTTCTTGATGCAAAGTAGCAATTCAATGGGACTTTTTTTTTTGGCACAAAGCAATTCAATGGGACTTAAACACTTTCATAAGATGCAGAATATCGAATGATGAAGAAAAAAGGATGCATGGACTGACTGGGTTCAAAAATAACACATCAGCATTTGACAGATAGGGCAACTGCAAACAGGCAGACATCTAATACTCCCTCCGTCCCCATATATATGTCAACTTCTAGAAGGTTTGTTTGTCCTTAATTAGATGTCCACCCCCACTAATTAAGATCATTTTTACCTATATAACCCTATTTAAATCACTTGATTAACCACTCTCCCAACCACCATGTTTAAAGTTTAAGGGAAAAGAAGGATAGAAATGGAAAGAATGCTTAAATTTGTTAAAAAGTTAGCAAAATAACTATTTTTCTTGGTCTTTGTGATATAGTATAGTTAAAAAGGACATCTAAAAGGGGACGGAGGGAGTACCACTTTGGCCCCATTCCCCATATTCCCACCTTTCTCTCTGTCTCTCTTGCAAGATAGTAACCATTATAAGCTACCTTACATCCTACAATTATTTAGTAGCACCTAACAAGTATGTTTTCTCAATAATCATTTCCTAAACAAACAAACTATGCGATAAGTATCTTCCTCGGTACTTTTTTATATTTGCAGACCTGAAAATTTCAAAATCTCCCATAAATTAACCACAGTTCATAGAACTAAATTGCAAGTTAGGATCGTGATAATGGATTATAGATTGACAACTGTTCACAACCCCAGATATACTTGTCCAATCACAAATCAGAAACAAAATAGTACTTGAGTAAAAATTTGACAGATAAAGCACCAGCATCAAATTTACTTAATCTTACCTGCTTTTTTCTCCTCCAATCTTCGATGACCTCCTTTCCCATAGTAGCACCAATTACAACAACTAATGGAAGAACATTACTGATAGGTGTGTATGGAGAGAGTGGGGTAAAAGACAGTATTGCACAGATGAGAAAATAAAAATTGGCAGCCCTCCTGAATTGCTCAAACAAGGATTTTGGGAAGAAAGTTGCAAGTGTATACTTTGTACTTCTAACATAATTATCAGCATAGTTGCGCAGACTTGCCTCAAAGCCATAAGGGTCATTACAATACACTACCCTTGAGAATCCAGGCCCTCCAATCAAAGAGTGCTCCCCTTTGAAAGAAGCCTTCCCACATGAGAAGGCATGTATTCTGCTGAAATGCTGCTTCTTCCTCCTCCCACCAGCCATTCTATATTTGCAAATATCAATCTAATCCGAAGGGGTTCAAGCACATAGATAAGCCACTAAATGCAAGTTTTTTTTCCCCTTTTGTTCTGGAGCTGCTGCAGATAGTGACAAAGAATTGCAGTTCTTAAAAGATGCTTTCCAGTTTCAACACCCAATGATTATTATTATAGTAAAGATTCTCCAAAACCAGTTGCACATGATGAGATCCCAGAAAGCTGCCAAACCAGGAATCAACCAAGTTAGATCTTTATGCCTGCCAGAGTTCTATTAATGAACAGGCAAAGAAAGGAACATAATGGAAAATTAAAAGTAGCAAAACACTAGGAAAAACAAAAGTAAACTAACCAATATTAGAATTTCAATATGTATTGAAGCTATATGTAGAACAATTAAAACGCATCAAGAGAAAATGAAAGAAAATACACTCAAAAAGAGAAATCCCATGAATGAGAAGATTCCATGAAGGGATAGAAGAAGGACAGAGTTGCAAGTTAAGCTCTGAAACATACATTTTTCTTTCTTTTGCTATAATTCTAAAAAATTTGGTAGAAATTGTGGACCAGGCTGCGATGTCTCAAGTTTGACTTTCAGCTAGAAGAAACAAACCAAAGGCGTGCAGGTATAGTTTGATAGCCATCTAATCTAATTAGCACATTTAATTTAGTTCAAACTCAACTACTTCATTTGCAATTCATTTAATGAAAACCCAACAAAATAATGATAGAAAATAAATAAAAAAGGACAATAAGACCAACCCAGAAACAGAACCAAACTCAGATGAATATATAGAAACTAAACTAAACTAAACGAGCAAAGTTTTTAAAAGGTTCTTAAAGATTATACCCAAAAGTGCAAAACTGCTAAAAGTTTAAGCTAAACAAATGAGAAATACTACTTAAAACTACTCATAATTGTAGCAATTATTTGAAGGAATAGTGCTGACCAAGTCTTCTAGAAAGTCAATGAAGAAAAAAAAAGGAGAAAAAAAACTGTACGAGAAATTACGTGGGGAAGAAGGAGGAGAAGAAGAAGAAGAAGCAAACTCTAAAAAATAAAAAACAAAGAAAAGAATTTGAAAAGGTTTAAGCTGAGAAAATGGACATTACTTCATTCATATGGAGTACATTATCTGGGATCTTCGTTTTCTCTTTGCAGACAACTGGAAGTTAGATACACACGAAAGCAGACAAAAAAAAACAAAGAAATGAAAAGATAAAATATGAATGAGGAAAAAAATGGGATTTTTTCCTTTTGGGTTTCTTTTCTTCAGTTGATCAGGTGATGTAAAGAGACAGAGGGAGAGAGAGGATTTTGCTGTGAATCTATAAGTGACAGAAAGACACGACAGATGTGAGTAAGATTAAATTAAGGTTGTCAGACTAGTTTAAAAAATGAAAATAAAAAATCTGTTTTTTTTTTTTCCTTTTTTTTCAAAAGATAGTTGAGAGAGAGATTTGGTACGTAAAATGTTCAAAATTTGGATAGGGGAAGGGAAGGCTGCGTGTAAGAATGGTCAAACAAGACCATTCACAAATCACATGCTTTAATCATTTTTCATACTTTTCAATTTTCATCTGTTTTTGACTTTTTTCTTTCAACAAGAAAAAAAAAATCAATTATAGTACTCCAGAAAAACAATTACTAGCTAACTTCAGAAAAACAGGAAAAAGAAAAAAAAAAGAGAAAATTTTGTAGTATACATTATTAATCTAAGGTACATCCAGAGAAATGTTTCATGGATTCTGCAAGTGTTACCACATAATTCATGCTCAATACAAATTTAACCATAATTTTACAAAGTTTAATTCCAAATACCACTCATATGATACTGGTTTTTTTTTTTTTACTACTTATGAATATGATATTGAAATTGACTACACAATAGGAGATAGTCTTCTCGTTTCCCATAATCCCATCCCGCTTATCACCGGATTCAAACCCAAGACTTCCCACAAGAAGTTTTAAGCTCTTAACCACTAGAATATGCCCTTGGCCTTGGGGACATACCGGTTTTTGAACTGAATAATTGAGAATTAGTAGAATTATATATATATATATATATATATATATAAGCAATATGCACCCGTGTTAGTTCAACTGGTGAGTGCACTCTGTCTGAATCATGAGGTCCTGGGTTTAAGTCTCACGGAATGTGAGTTTAGTTTGTTGTTTGGTAGTTTAGTAAGTAGGTTATTTAAAACAATTTCTTAATTTTGGTTGGATTCTCGTTTAAGATGTTTAGGCATATGAAGATTTATTCTAATTGTAATGATATTTCACTTGTATCTCTAATATATATATATATATATATATATATATATATAACCAATATATCAATTAATTTTGGATAATCAACTTTAGAAAATTGTAAAAAGTCATTTGGCTTGTTAATTGTTGATAGTGTCCTTAAGTTCAATTAACTAAGGTTCAGACCTCTGCAATTTCATGTGTCAAAAAATAACTAAAAATTGTATTGGTAATATAATTCAAAATTTCACATTTCACATTAATTAATGTTATTTAGAACTAGTAAATTTTACTAGTGGAATTAAAATCCTGAAAAAATCTAGGGGAACAGAATTGACATTTTCTTTCGTTTTCAAGAGCTAAGATTTTTTTCATCTCCATAGAAGAAGAAAGTAATATTGCTGACGTAGTTGGTCCTAAAATACTTTGGTCGGTTTCGGCAGCTGTAGCCTATAGGCTATAGCTATGTTAAATTGAAAATAGAAGAATTTGATTAGGATGAATGAATTAAGGTAATTATGTTACCGGTATAGATTTCAGCGTTCCCGTTGTGATACTCTCACTTTTGGATGTGACGCTCCTAATGATTTCTGACCATTGGATTCAATATCTAATTTCTTTACCGTTCGATACAATAAATTTTAACCTGCTAAACAGGTTTTTAAAACCTTTTGGATTAAATTCGTATGTGGTTGTCCTCGTGATAGATTTTTACACCTTTTTTATTCCACCCGTTGATATCAACAAAATTTTTTCTTAAGTTTTTATACGTCGTATATTTTCCCCAATTTCTTTTCTTCTTCCTTTTCTTCTCCATTTTCTGCTTTTATCAATTTTTCTTCTTCTTCCTTTTCTTCTCCGTTTTCTGCATTTATCAATTTCTTTTCTTAAATTTTTTTTCCTTTTCTTCTTCCCCAATTTCTTAATTTTTTCTTAAGTTTTTATACGTTGTATATTTTTTCTTAAATTTTTTCTTAATTTCACCTTTTTTTCTTAATTTTTTCTTTTCTTTTTCCTTTTCTTAATTTTTTCTTAAATTTATTTTCCACCATCATATAGACGTGGTTTATTCAATTAATTAGACCCTAAAATATGTATTAAAACATTTTTTAAAGTCAAATTTGTGTATATGAGAAAATATCAATGAATTTGGGAATGGTGCATATGATTATTTGGGGATGGTGAGAAATGATTTGGGTATAAAGTATATCAGTTTGGGGATACTGAATTTCATATTTTGTTTAATTATGAGATGGTGCTAAAATCATATAGACGTGGTTTATTCAATTAATTAGAATGAAAAATATGGATTAAAACACTTTTTAAAGTCCAATTTGTGTATATGAGAAAATGTCAATCTCTAAAGAATTTCGGGATGGTGCATAAGATTAATTGGGGATGATGAAAAATGATTTGGGTATAAAGTATATCATTTTTGGGATACTGAATTTTGCATTTTGTTTAATTATGAGATGACGCTAAAATCATATATACGTGGTTTATTCAATTAATTAGATCCCTAAAATATGGATTAAAATACTTTTTAAAGTCAAATTTGTGTATACGAAAAAAATGTCAATCTCTAAAGAATTTGGGGATGGTGCATAAGATTAATTGGGGATGATGAAAAATGATTTGGGTATAAACTATATCATTTTGGGAATACTGAATTTTGCATTTTGTTTAATTATGAGACGGCGCTAAAATCATATAAACGTGGTTTATTCAATTAATTAGAATGAAAAATATGGTTTAAAGCACTTTTTAAAGTCAAAATTGTGAAATTCAGTATCCCCAAACTGATATACTTTATACCCAAATCATTTCTCACCATCCCCAAATAATCATATGCACCATTCCCAAATTCTTTAGAAATTGCTATTTTCTCATATACACAAATTTGACTTTAAAAAGTGTTTTAATACATATTTAGGGATCTAATTAATTGAATAAACCACGTCTATATGATGGTGGAAAATAAATTTAAGAAAAAATTAAGAAAAGGAAAAAGAAAAGAAAAATTAAGAAAAAAAAAGGTGAAATTAAGAAAAATTTTAAGAAAATATATACAACGTATAAAAACTTAAGAAAAAATTAAGGAATTGGGGAAGAAGAAAAGGAAAAAATTTAAGAAAAGAAATTGATAAAAGCAGAAAACGAAGAAGAAAAGGAAGAATAAAAGAAATTGGGGAAAATATACGACGTATAAAAACTTAAGAAAAAATTTTGTTGATATCAACGGGTGGAATAAAAAAGGTGTAAAAATTTATCACGAGGACAACCACATACGAATTCAGTCCAAAAGGTTTTTAAAACCTGTTTAGCATGTTAAAATTTATTGTATCGGACGGTAAAGAAATTAGATATTGAATCCAATGGTCAGAAATCGTTGGGAGCGTCACATCCAAAAGTGGGAGTATCACAACGGGAGCGCTGAAGTCTCCACCTTATGTTACCATAATCTTCCCATTTCTCTTTTACATTGGGGGACTGTTGCCAAAAGCAAACATCGAAATGTCAAAATGTCCTTAAGAATAAGCCGGCACTTAATCTTAATTAAGTACTCCCTCCCATTCAAAATAAGTACAACACTAGGAATATTACACAAACCAAGACAATGATTAATTGGTTTTAAATTTAGTAAAAAATCACTTAAAATGGCATTCTTACCTTTCAAAAAATTCTTCTATCCCTTCACAACTTTTCAAGATAATTAAAAATTCAACTACCTAACCAAAACAAGTAGGGATAGATATGGAAAAATATTACAAATTACATTGGGTTTATAATTGTTGCACTTAATATGAATATGAATGACTGCAAATCTTGAAATGTTGCACTTATTTTGAATGGGAGAGAGTAGTAATGTTATTCCACCTAATTTCAACAAATAATCCAACACTTGAAACATATTTAAATCAAAACTGATCAGTTAAAACTTAAAAGATTGGAAACTTGGTACGAAAATCATCAGATTTTGTTTCAGCTTTGAAAGCTTCAGATTCTTTAACAAATGAAGCTTCAGATTTTCCCAAATAATTGATCCCTTTTTAGTTAAGTACTAGATTTCTGCCCGCGCTCTACAGTGGGTATTTTTTTTCTCGAGTTTTTCCGGAGAAAGATAAGATGATTAATTAGAAAACGATTAGTATGCCACAAATGGAAAAAAAAAACAATTAGTAATTTCTACATAACCATCCATCTAAACCTGACATTAAATTACCTTTCAATAGACATTTGAATCACCTTGATCCGACAAAAAGAACAAAAAATACAAAAATAAAAGCCGACATGTTAAATCGTCTAACCCATAATTGTAAAGGATTAAATAACATAAAAGTATGAGGGTCATTTGATAAATAATACAGGGAAAAAAAATTTGTTTATGAAGACCAAACATAAAAATTCTCTCTTAAATTTTCCACGAAACTCATTAATCAAATACAGCTTTCAGACCATTGGCGAAAGTCGTAGATAACACAATAACCTTTCAACCGACACTTGAACAACCTCAATCGGACAAGTCGACCGAAAATTATACAATATTAGATAGACCGACAATCGAGACCACAAAATTTTAGAAGCATTTTTTAGAATCAAAACATCAAAATTGGCTTTTGATTCCTTCATGAAAGTTGTAGACCATGAAATTACCTTTAAATAGACACTTTGAATCACCTTGATCGTTCAAATAGAAAAAAAATAAAAGAATTAAAGCCGAAACATTCAATCGTCCAACCCATAATTGTAAGTGATTAAATAGTATAAATTATAAAAGTATGAGGATCATTTAATAAATAATCCAACAAAAAAAATGATTGTAGACCATGAAATTACGGCTTAATGGGCAAAAAGGCCCCTGAACTTACACCGAACCGTCAAATAAGCCTCTGAACTATTATTTCGGCCAAATAAGCCTCTGAACTCTTATAAAAGTCCAAATAAGCCCTGTTGCCGGGCTAAATGCTCAAATAAGGACTAAACGTTTTAAGATTTTCTCAAATAAGGATCAAAATACACAATTCCAACAAATTAAAACACATACTTAGCAAATTTTTACAAATTAGGGAATCCTTAAATGAAAACAAATGCTTCTCATACATATACGTTAAATTTGATAAAAAAATGATATTATCATGTTAATTAAAAATCAAACCCTATTAATCAAAATAAATTCATTAAACGT
>AWWV01015637.1:0-19727 GCA_001974805.1 Corchorus capsularis | reverse complement strand
AGTTGAGTTAATTGAGCAATTGGGTCCCTCACCATTTTTTTTAAAAAATTATATATTTTTTAAAAAAATTATTTTTTAATAAAAAAATATGACGTGGCAGATGACACGTCAGCACAGTTGACGGCGTCACTGCCACATCAGCACAATTAACGGCTCCTTTAACGGCTTATAACGGAAAGGACCCAATTGCTCAGTTAACTCCACTTCAGGGACTAAATTGCATATTTTTTCACTTGAGGGACCAATTTGCTATGTTCGCTCCACTTGAGGGACCAAATTTGTACTTTTACCATGATAGGGAAGTATACTTACTACTAGTTACTACTGCTTTGCTTTGATGATGTAGACAGACATATGATCCAATGGTTGTTAATAGATCCCAATCCCAATCCCATGATTCTAATTAACTATAGACATTAATGAAGTGTAATTAAAATGTAAATCAGCTTTTTCATCTCTAAAAAATGTAAATCACCTTTTTCTTCCCCATTTTAGCATGTGGGGCAATAATTTCAAACACTCCAAGTCTAAAAATGACATCAATAATTTTTCACTATTCACCAACATCAGGAGTACATCATTTTTTTTTTTTTTATCATAAGTAGTAGTACATCTTTTTAAAATAAGAAATTTAAGAGTCAACTTAATTCTTTTCCTTTTTGAAATGTTGCAATTTAAGCAAGAAAATCCAATTTAATCCATTTATATCATGAAAGTGATTCTGTCAAAAGTATAGGAAATTTTTCAAAAGTACTCCTAAAATAAACATTTGGAGAAAATAAGGTATGTATCTTATTTTTATAACAAAAAACAAGTTATCTTTTGTATTAACAAAATACTTAATGTAATTTAAAATAGTTAGAAATTTCAACTTCACATGAATCACAAGAAACATATGAAAATATAGGCACCACTTTTATCATTTTTCTTTTCATGTTCTTTAAAAAGAAATAAAAAGCAAAACTAAACCGACCTTAAAAATGTATGTAATTTAGATTGATAACATATGAGAAAAGCTATACCCTACTATTAAAGTTATCCCAAATATTTATATACTCAGCATTTGACTTTTCTCATGCTGACATTTGTACAACGTTGATTGGTTGGAAGAAAATCAATATATATTATTATATATTTAAAATTCCAAATATAATTATAAATAATATTTAGAACATTGAATTATAATCAAAGTAAAACTCCATTTCCTTGTTTCCAGCAAATAATTATTTGAATAAACATTATATTTCTAACAATATTTCCTCTCATTTAACTTAATTACGATTACATAAGATAAAATTTTACTTAGAGTTGAAATTACTCAATTCTAATCATAAACTGAAAAAACCCAACGCGAATGTACGGAGAAAATATCTATCTAGTATTTAATAATTCTATTCCCTTATTTTCCCCTTGACTCCTTGAAATTACTTTTCTCTAAAATTTGTGGAATTTAATAATTTTCCTTTTCTTTTTCAATGTAAATATTTAGGAAAAACATTCTAGAGATCACCGACACAGAAATTTTGGAGCTGGTGCAAGGCTCTTCCTGCATTTTTGCAATAAAAACTCACACGCACGTATTATATATATATATATATATATATATATATGTTTGTGTGTATATATACGAACAATCTCAATCAATAAAAGTAAATAAATATAAAATAAATTATTATTATTTTATCTCTATAAAAACCTTTGAAATATAAGTTACTATAAGTTATAACCAGTCAAAGGTCAATTACTCACAATCTCCACCCTTTTTTAGCTGTCTTTTTTTTTCGGCACTCCTTTTTTTTGGCTGTCTTCCATAATAACCAAACTTATAAGCTTTCTGATAAAGTCTTTGTAAATATAAATTTTTTTTAGGCATTGTAGTATTTTTTTTAATTCAAGACTATATAATAGTATGCAAGACGTTGACTAATTTTTCTATATATAAAAAAAAAGATGTTGACTATATGCCAAAATATTACCTAATACAAATTTACTAATAAATTGGTGAATATATATATTAAGGGGTGTGCCAGGCATTTGGCCTGGTGGTAGAGTACTAAACTCTTAGTTCCAGCCTATTTAGACCATGGGGTCTTGGGTTCAACTCTCACGGAATGTGAGTTTGTTTGTAATTTGTTTGTTTATTTGGTAGGTAATTAGTTTATTTATGGTATAATTTCTAGTTTGGGTTGAATTCTCATTTAGATGTTTGGGTATAGAGATTTCAATCTCAATCTTTACGTTTGTAATCTCAATCTTTTTAAATCAAGAAATGAAAATGATTCTTTCCTAAAAAAAATAAAAGAAAAAATTGAGATCAGGTGATAATTTGTGTTTTTTTTGCTACTTTATTATAACATGGAAAAGTAAAAAGAAAGCAAGGAAATTAAATCGTTAAAATTCCCTTGCCAGCTCGATTTTCCTTCAAAAGAGAGGTAAGAGTCAGGGGTTCTTAAAAAAAAAAGATGATTCTATTCGGTGCCGAGTGTACCAAGTCTGCTAAATGATCTGCACAATGATTGTCCTCCTGACAAATGTGCCTAATACTCACAATCCAATCACCTTTAATCAACTCCAAGCAATCCCTGACCGGGGTGTGCATGATGATTCTGTTTAGAAGGTTAGATAAATTTCTAATAAGAACTAATATTCAAATTGGGTCTAAACCTTTCCAAACTTGCTCAATTTGAGTCTAAACCTTTAAATATAACCAAATTGTGCCTAAACGTCAGCAAATTGCACCAAATTTGGCCTATTTTGGATATTATGCCTTTATAATAAATTCAAGAAGTTTTTTTTTCCCTGTTGAAGCATAAATTTTATATTTTTTTGTTGAATAAATTTTATATTTTAAAATTAACTCTTGTATTTTACTCCTTGCGGTGTATAAGAAAATAAATAAAATATAGCTAAGAAATTTAATGAATTCTTCAATGTCTTTTTTTTTTTTTTGACTTTAACTAGTTGATTAGGTCTATTCTCCCTCAACAAAAAATTAGGTCTATTATCAATTGGAGGCACTTAAAATTATACTAATAAAAGAGATTAGCTTGCATCACTCTTCTTGCCTCTCATTTGGACTATAAGAGTTGTTGTATTCTCACCATATTTTTTGGGTACATTGTATAAGTTGAAAAAGCTAAAATCAAAATAGATTTTGTTATGATCCCATTGTAGATTTGATTAATTATATTTATCAAAGTCCACGAAAGACAAAATTATAAGATTGAATTGCTCCCCAATAAAGCAAGGAAATCGATTCTAGAAATTAAGGATTAAGGGAAAATAGCGATAGAGAGGTACCGAACCGAAATTATGATTCTTAGGCGTGGTGACTTGTCCAAGAACCTCAGTTTTCATCAATATAGGTGTGCGAGGCAGGCATGTTAGTAAGAACTTGAATTAAGTTGAAAATTAACAAAAACATCATAAGTAGGGAAAAAAATGTGAGAAGTCTTATCATAAGATCATTGCATGTATCATCATTATGGTTTATGACTTTGACTTAGAAAAGAATAATGAATAAACTTAATTAAGACAAGTCATTCTTTCATATATGGAGTACTAATTAGTGTCAAACATTTCTATCAATAAATATAGTTTTTTGTAACTTTCACCACCATGAATTATCAAAAAGCTTCTAGAAAAAATTCTAGTTTGATTGTAAACGGGTCATCTCTTCTTAGAAGTTAAATTTTTCCTGCAAAAGCCTGAAATTGGAATCTTAATTCTTGCATTGTCTATGCCCAAAAAGCATAATTCTCCCATATACCTAAAACAAGAAAATGCTCCCAAAATCTAGCCAAAGTAAAGGGTTGATTTGGAATTGGATGGTTGAAGCTATAGTAGCATATAATACGATGAAGTATCGAGAATATTGGTTAGGAGTTGAGGTAATTTAAAGCACATGAGACATGAATGGGGTCAGCTTGATTTAAGCCCACAAAAATGCTGATCATGTGAACAGAATGGTTGGTAGATGATGTGTATCGGTTCTCAAACAATTCATATGTACCATATAGTATTATTTATTTATATAAATTAGCCTCATAAATTCGTCATACATATCTCTTTTTCGATACTCGATAGTCACATTGTATTTTGATTACTTTAATTAAATTACTATATAAGTTCAATTTTGGTGAAATTCCCAACTGCATATTTGGACCAAATCTTTCAAGTTCTAATTTGGATGTTAAATGCAAACATTTTTTGTAGCATTGAAAGCTAGCTTAGGTAGGTATAAGTAATGCTTAATTGCAATTACGTGGGGATGATTTTGGTCGTGAACTTGTCGAGTAAGTGCGTACTTGCCGTATTTTGGTAGGTGGCCACTCAATTCATCCGTGGATGGCTTTAATTGACATTTTCTTTCTAATTCTGCCTAACGGATTCCGTTTTATTTACTGTTATAAATTTGGGCTGAGATGATTGAATTGAGGTAAAAGCAAAGCATGCTCAACAACAACACCCCAAGACTTTGATCCAAGTTTGAACAAAAAAACATCTCAAATTATCAATGAATTAATTAACAGCCCTATTGCCCTGACGATGATATGTGCCCTCCGAAGGAACACCAAAGCAATAAATAAAAAGGCCATTTGCCTTTGATTGATATGCAAAAAAACAAAGTTTATGAACTAAATAAATAAATAGCAAGTGTGGGCTCAGAACCTAGAAGAAGGGGTTGGCTTCTATCGAAGATGATTTGTGAATGATGATTGAACTCAACTCGATTCAATTCACTTACCATCGTATTGTCTACTTGATGAAATATCGGACACATTAGTTCCAATTATTAGAACCCTAACCCCTATTTTAACCTCAGAAACTGACCCCATCTCAAATACAAAAATAAAATAGCGAACAAAAGATTATGTTAGAAATATCAATAGTTTCTTTAAATATGTACTATAAAAATATTGAACATTTAAAAGACTTGATCAGGCTTGTAATCTCAACTTGAACACCTCAACAGTAGAAGATCTGAAGTCGAAGTTCAACAATAAAAGAGCAGGATCAGATTTTTTTTATCCAAACTCAAGTAACTTGCACATAACTAGACTCGTTTACATCCTAAAAGGCAGGAGCCAGGAGCCAGGAGGCATATCATTAATAAGGGAGCATCCTTGCCCTATCATTGATGACTTCATTTTAAAAAGTAAAGCCCTGAAGAATGCAGCAAGGGTTTAGAGATTTATCGGGAAGGTTGGACTGAGGGTACCTTCGCACCATTCAAAATTTACATTGATAATCTTACTACATTAGATAGCATCACCATTTCCAAACTGGTATTCATAATGAATAATATTCACCAATCACATCTATTCCCTAAAACTGTCCGTATGTTCTTCTGTATGCAGGCCCATGCTTCTATTTTCAGACAAATAAATCATTTCATCAATGTTAATCCTGACTACTGCAAAGCTCCATGAATCTTACCTGTCACAACTAAGCTCAGGATTCCCAAATGGAAGACTCGGCACAAGCACTATTATAGTCAACAATGTTCAACATTTCACTGGCAAGACCCTTGCCTGATCAACCATCAAATATTGGGGGTTGGATTGATTAAGATACACTACTGAAAATTTGTATATGAAGACAGGTATGAAGAAAATAGAGGCTTATTTTAAGTCCTTCCGTTTTCGTTTCTCTTTCCTTGCTTCTGAATGTTCCCTTCCAGAACTATGATGATATCTGCTGGGAGAGTCCCTGTTTCTATGCTTATGATGTTTTGAGTGTTTTCTACTGCTACTACTCTTTTCCCGGGAGGATTTTTTCCTTCTACCTTTTGACCTAGAGCGGCTGCGATCTCGATGATCAGTGGATGAATCACTATATGAATCACTGCTTCTATAACGTTGTCGCCTAGAATGCTTTCTACTCCTTTCATCTTCTGATGAGGAGCTGCTGCTCCAATTTCTTGAATGCTTGGAGGGTGATTTGGGCTTCCTATCCTTTTGAGCAGACTTTTCCTTTTCCACATAGCGTTTATCAAAAACATTCTCAGACAAATCATCATTATTTTTGCTACTATATCTCCCTGAGCTGCCGGGAATGGATTCATTTTTTGGAGATTCACCCTCTTGAGCATTTTCTTGTCCAAGGATTTCAGAAGTTCCACTGGCAACATTGGAAGCATAAGAAATTCTACCATCATCAGGCCTGATTTTAGCATTTTCAGCATCACCATTACGTGTTTCTGTCCGACTGCTAGCTTTATTTGTTGAATAGGGCATGTCAGGGGGAACCTCCAAACCCAGTTCTTTTCCTAAGGATTCCAGAAAGTCACCTGCTATCAGACGGTTTAGTGTTGTAGTTGCCACTTCAATCTTCTTCTCAGGATCCCCCACTTTGTTGGTCTTAGAGTCTTCCACATCATCATCAGAATCATCAGAAAAAATAGCCTGCACATATCATGCAATAGAAGTAAGTATGGTGTCCCAATCATATCATCCTTTACCAAGAAAAAACATATCATATTAACAGAAATTTCACCAACTAACTACACACACACCAGTCACTTGTCAGGCACATTGCACGCTCTTGAAAAAGATGTAAATGGTCAGACATGAAAATATATGGGAAACATTACAAGAAACAGCCAGTGGGTCTAAGTCATGTCATGCAGTTGATGATTAAAGAAACATTTGATATTAAATTATGCACATGAGTATGCTTTAGTGGTTCCAACAAGAATGTATATCCATGGAAAAGCAAATCAAAATCCAAATCCATCCAGTAAACAAAACTTTCTGATATATAAGAAAACTAAATATGACTTAAATGATGAACAAGCAGCTATTTAATCTAATTGTTTTTTTTCTTGATACACAATCAGCAAAAGATAGTTTAGTCTCAGAGAATTCAATTACTACGCATATAAAATTATTAAAATGTGGGGGAGGTAAAGAGGAGGAGGGGGAATGACAATGACTAATGCATCATCTGGTAAATGCTTTTGATATAGCAAAACAAAAGTGTTTATGAAACAGATCCTAAAGAAACTATATAATAGAAAACAGCCATCACGGAAAGAACATATGCAGCCATCCCTATGCCATTAATTTTGAGTCTGCATATCTCCAACTAGTCAACTTAGCTAAAACAAAGCTTTACGATGAAAAAAAAAGCATTATGCAAAGCTGTTTTGAACCCACAAACGATCATCCTCATTGCAGCTTAAGTCAGGATAATTGAAGAGCTCCAAAGAGAAGCGCCAAAATATATTATGGATGACATGAATTTCTTCAACAAAAGGTGATTGAGAACATGTGTCTGTGTCTGTGCTGATGTCAAACAACAGTACAAAATGGGGGCAAAAAACTTAGTAGCTCAAGATAAAAAGTTTAAAGCCTCATGATTTGTTATAAAGGGAAAAGATGCTGAGAAAGTGCTCAGTTAGAAAAAGTATGCTCACTACAAAGTCTAACTTATCAGGCTAACCATTTAAATTATAGTTCTAGCCTGTCCCTTATGGTTAAGGTACTCATAAGAAGAGAAAAGATCAACTGACAAAAGAGTTGAAACCAACTGTATATACCATTTTTAAACCAAATATAATCCACTTAGAAAAAAAATTTGAACTGGACAAACTATACCTTATAAAGATCGACAGGCCTTTCAACATTTTCAACTTCAACTTCAACTTCAATATTCTTTTCAGCTGCATCTTCAATTGTCTTTTGAGCATCAGTTTCAGCAACAGGAAGATCTCTATTTGTAATATCTTCTTCCAGTTTAGCACCTTTGATAGAATCTGGCATAAATAGTAGAGAATCCATCTTACTTCTCATGCGTGGAGCTGGTGGTGGCTGCAAATAGAAAATTGCATTTTTAGAACATTGCTATATTTTCCAAAATGAAAAAGCAAAAGCTAACAACAAGAAGGTATTACGTTTGATGGTTGTAATTGTTCCTTTAAGCATGATAATGATACATCATAACCATAAAACTTTACTACTAATCAGGCTTATAAGAAGTATAAATAGCAGAAAGAAGCAAAAATTTAAGATTACCTTCCCCATGTAAGGATCAATGAGATCAAAGCGCTTGCATAAAATAGGCATGGGTCGCCATTGGAACTCTTCCCTTCTTGGGTACATTTTCTTTGTTAGCAAATCTTCAACATGAGCATCTTTAACTTGCTGCCAAATTAATTGAAAAATCTCAATATCCAGCTTAAGAGATCAAAATCTAAAAACACACCACCTTACAATTACCTCTAGTCCACCTGAAGTAAATTGCATTCCAGTTGCTAAAAAGTCAAATGGCTTTGTAGGGATCACGCCTCCCTTTCCTGATTTTGCTTTCTCTATTGCCTCAGCAGCTGCCTCAAAATCCAATCTCTCACGAGCACGAGCTCCTTCCGACATGTTGCTAGCTGAACTAGACCCTGTAGAACGAAGTCCTCCTTCATACTTTTCCTTGAGAAATCGCTCAAATCTCGCTTGCTTTGCAGGATCATCTTTGAATGGTTTTGCAACTTCAGGCAACTCGCTCTACAATAAACACAGAATACAATGAGGAAACGAGCACACTGTACAAACGATAATGTGAAGTCAGAAAAAAAGAGTAAAAAGAAGATTATTTGAGAAAACTAAAGCATTGTTAGAAAAAGAAAGTTCCAGATTTTCACTTGCATGACTTGACTAAAGGCTCAAATAAGGGCCCGAACTTTCATAAAAATCTCAAATAAGGGCCTCAAAACACAATTTCAACAAATTAAAGTACATATTTAGTAGATTATGACATATTGTGCAAGATATTAGCTAATACTAGTGTGTGAGATGTATATAAATTAAAAAGCACGGAAAAATTTTGTATCATACTACATTTATTGAATTTATTTGGATTAAAATGTTTTGATTTTTAATTAATTTAATAACACCATTTTTCTATCAAAATTGATGTGTAGGCATGACAAGCATTGGTTTTCATCTGAGGAGAACCTAATTTGTAAAAATTTACTTAGTGTGTCTTCTAATTTGTTGAAATTGTGTTTTGGGGCCCTTATTTGAGATTTTTATGAAAGTTCAGGCCCTTATTTGAGATTACAGCCGCATGACTTCCAAAACAGAGATAAGCAAAGAAGCAAGCATAGTACTTACAAATGATGCAGGTTTTGTAAATGTATCTGTCAGGTTTGATTGGAGGTGAGCAAATTCTCCAGAAGCAATAGATGAGCTAGTGGTCTCTTTCGAGCTTCTTTCCAAAGGTTTTTCTCCTAATAATTTGCCGCGGCTCTCTGCTGTCATCTTCTGCATGCTTGGTGTAAGTTTTTCATCCATTGGCAGCTTGCCTTGAACACCACGTTTCTGATGCTCCTCCCAAAGCTTCCTTGCATAATAATCATGCCCATTTCCTCCCGAAAGAAAACTAAACAATGGATTTGACTGATTCTTCTTTCTTGAAAGATCCTCGAACAATTTACCACAACGAGCTACTAATGTTGCAACGCCCTCAATTAAGAGTTTCAGATTATTATCATCAGGAGGGGGAACCTCTGGGGGAGAGGGAATATCAAGCTTTTTGAGAGTCTCAAGAGGGCCAGGAAATTTATGGTGTGGCACAAAATCCTTTGGGATTATAGGCGGATCAAACCTGACCAATAGAAAAAAGGAGATTAACAAATTCAGTTAAAGAACAACAAAAAGACTAGAACTGCCTTTAAAAAAAAAACAAAAACAAAAAGACTAGAACAGATTGTTTATCTCCGTTCTCCCAAGTATGCAAAATATAGCAAGAAAATAGACTAGGAATACTAATAGAATGAGTTCAAAATATCCACCCAAAGAATGTACAAATATTAAGCGAAGCAAGTATGCTTACTAAAACTAACACTATACAATATGCATTTTCATCTCTTGGAAAGTTGGCTTTAAAACCCGGAGTTCAATCAGCGGGATATTCATAAAAATCTACCTCCCTCCTTCAATTTATTCCCTGTTTTATAACTACTTTCATGTTCTCCTTATAGCACTATTCGCAGATTTCTGATTCTGGAAAATATACACATCAATCACATAGGCCTGATTACATTTTTTTGTTAAAAACATAACTGCACCTATTCAGAAAACAAACAAATCAAAAGCTATCCCACCACATAGAAAATTTATTTCATACACTGACCTGGGGTAAAACAAACAAATCAAAAGCTGACCCACCACATAGAAAATTTATTTCATACACTGACCTGCATACCCCCTAAACCCCCCCCCCCCCCCCCCCCCTCGAGAAACATTGGGACAGCATGCGGAAACAGAAAATTTATTCATATCATCATTGACTTTACTTCACAAGAAATGCGATATGACTTTGCACTTATCTACATGAAACTAGCATGGGGTCAGTATGTGACCATGTTAAATTAAGAGCGTTTCAATTCCTAAAATCTTACAACAATTACAGATTAGACATTAATTTTCCAAATGAAAGAGGAAGATCAAATAACAAAATGGGAAAAAAAAGCAAAAAAAAAAAAGAAGAGAGAGAGAGAAAAACGTGTGATTGAGGTAGCATCGGGTACTTTACGATTACCTTTCTAACTGATAGTCAGAAACTGATGCAAGTTTGAAACCAGGAAGAACACCTTGGTCCTTGACAACCACCTTTTGTTTATTCACTATGCTCAATCTTGATGGCTCTTCATCCTCTTCAACATAAGTTTCTTCAAAGTCATAACCTGGATAACAGCTATAACCTTCAGCTTAAATCTCAAAATCAAACTGATAAACTCTAGTTTATTGACATATTGATGATAAAATTGTTTGTTCTACGGACACTAGCAACTGATTATCTGAAAACTTGAACAGAAACCTATAAGATCAGAATTTCGAATATTTAAACAAATAAATTACCAAGAGCACAAACACAAAAGGAAGGTAATATCATGTACTTAGGAAAAACAAAATATGATTTCTTGACTCCACCATAGAATGTGACTGATTTCATCTTGATAGTCTCACTAGCAATCAATTTCGCTTTCCATAGGGACCAATAAACCTTGATGACTCTAAGATGCATGTTCACAAGAGTAAAATACTTACCAGCAGTATAGACATCCTCATCTTCAGCATCAAATTCTTCAAGTGCACCAATTCCAAAACCAGGAGCAGCTTTTCCTGCTGGTAAATCTTAAGCTAATTAGTTGAATTAACTTTATATTAAGAAAAATAACTCATGCAAGCCAGGAAGAATAGAGAGTGGTGAAACAGAAGAAAAATAAAATGCATTTCAAAAGGCATGCATAAGACAAATGATCTTACACTTGGAACCAAAGAGACTATCTTTTATCGATAGACCATGTCTGTTCCCCCGCTGTTTATTATTGGACAAGTGTGATCTTTTCCTTTCTGAAAGCATTTATAAATAAAAGAATACAAAATAAAAGCAATAAGCATTTATAAATTGCTTTGACAACAATTGTCACTCAAAACAGGTCCTTCAAGAAATTACATACCCCGGAATTCAGGAGCATGCTTAAAAGGATCATATCCTAAACCGTGCAAGTCCTCTTTCGGGTTGAGCACAAAAACCTGCAGCAAGGAAATTATAATGGTAAAATAACTTAGTACCTTCTATTTGTACAAAAATAAAAATTGATCTCTCTCTCTCTCACCCTCTCTCTTCCTTTTTTGCCTCATCAAGCACAGAAAAATTAGCAAATTAACAGAGATAGTAACCTTCAAGCCTTAGGCAGATAGGTGATGCAAATACTAATACATATAGGGACCACTTAAAACACAATACATGACAAAAGAATAAAACACTCTGCCCCTTATTCAACATTACCCAAAAATTGAGCAACTGTTGATGAACCGGAAAAAACTGTGATAAGGTGGTTACAATAAAAGGCCACTTAATTATAGATGTTATCATCATGATTTAAAAAAGGATCCCAAAGATAAAAGGCAAAAGATAATTATACTGAGATAATAATGTTGGGTAGCAAGTAGAAACTTCTCACAGGTAAGCTTTGAGAAGACTTAGCATCATCAACAGTAGGCTGCTCGACCAAGCTTTCAGGTTCGTCCTCAACAGGCTCATAGTCAGCAGGGTGTGATGCCTTTGTAATGTCAGAAGCAAATGCTAGAAAAGCTTTTCTAGCTTCTCTGCGAGCATCTATCAAAAGAATATAAGGTTAAAATATTCACCCCAAAATTTAGTAACAGCAAAATAAAGAAAAAGGAATTATCAGAGAAAAAGCATGCAAAGGTCCTTGATTATTAAATCTGCTGTATATAACCACAAGGTAAACAGGTTGTTCTACATAAATAGGTTTCAACCCATAATTAGATCAGGATAAAGCTGCTTAAGATTGAAAACAGTAACTTTCAGGGAATTATCATAGAATAGATAGTAGGTCTTAGATGCATCTCCTAATTGTATGCACGACTTAAAAGCTTCTCAACTCCATTCTGCCAAAAGTGCAAGAAATCAGGGAAAAAAAAAAGACTCATCGTTGGATGGTAGATCAAAGTACCATATAAGGAACTTGCATGTGAGTCCTTAATTGTCCGGCCATGTCGCCATCCCATCTTCAGCAGCAATTTTACACCTAATTAACAAAAGCAAGATGAGACTCTCAAGTTCTAATCTGTATACAGATAGGCAGTAAAGATTCATAAATTCACAACAAACCAATAGACTCAGCAGCTGGAACAACAAGTTCATCAGGAACAGGTCCAGGAATTGCAGATGGCCTGCAGATAACATGCAGAAGTAAGTAACTGCCTCCGAGGGGAAAAACACACACACACCAAGAAAAACAGAACACATGCAAATCAGGCAGTTTGTGAATGCATGCATGCACACGCCATTTGTGCACACACTGACACATTAATAGCGGCAAGAGGTATACGTAGGCAGGCAACAAAGAAAACAATAAGGCCAGAGAAGATGATAATCAGGATGCAGGAATGATTATAGTGATGATGACAGCAAAATGCAGTCATCAAGAATCCCAAATTAAATAACACAATTTTTGTGGTGCTATGGAGACAATGGCTACCCCTATGTCATGTTAAACAGGTATCCCAATACCAAAATACTAAAGAAAAAATCTGAATTCTCGACCAAACTACAAACTCAGATATTCAAAATCTCAAAATTCAAAACAACCAGAACTAAACCACATGGGTTTTTATGTCCGAATCCAAAATCCTATCAAACACAAAATACCACATATAACATCTAAACCCTAATAGTTGTAAAGTTGTAAATTAAGTACGTACTCAATTATAAATATCATAAATAATAGGAAATAACCAAAATGTACTTAAGAAAGTACAATCATTACAATAAGGTTGTGTTTGGTTAGGGAATGTTTTATTCCCATATCACATGACTAGGAATGGTTTAGGACTAGTCATGTTTTGTTACTAGTAATGTTTCATAAATCTTGTTTGGGTAGGGAATGTTACATTACTAGGTATGTAGTGGGTATATTTCATTCCCATGTTTGGTTAACATGGTATATTCCCATACTAATGGGAATGTGAAAATTGACATTTGAAAAAGGGTATGGGAATGTAACATTACCACCTATATGGGTGGGTATGACATTCCCATCCACATTCCAAGACTAGTGGGTATGTGGTCATGACCACATTCCCTATGGGAATCTTTGTTGGGACAACCAAACATGGATAAAAAACTTTCCCATATCAACATTCCCATCAACCAAACGCAACCTAATATTTAGAGTGAAGCACAAAACCCAAAACAATTTAATACCTCAACCAGCATACTTCCATACCCATCATTACGGATGGGATAACAAGTCTACTTCAGCAACATACAAAGCAAAAGTGAACAAGCTTAAAAGTTGGGCTATACATATATGATGGGAAATTAACTTCTTTTATTTTATATATAAACTAGGAGTTGCACTAGCATCAAAGTTTAACATCCCTTCGAGAGCACTTAATTAACTTTTAGAATGCAGATTTGTTGAACCATTGAGATCCAAAACTCCAAACAAAAAAATAGGCGACAATTGCAGTCTCAGCGTCAAGTCTAATGCTATGAAAATTGCTTATCAGGAGAAATGTACCACAAACACTTAGAAGGCCTTTGGTTTTGTTAATTATCCAAAAATAAAAATTTGTTTATGAAAAAAGACCTTTGCTTTTGTTCCTTATCGGCTTGTTTTCGAGCATACTCAGCAGCTGTAAATCCAAATGTGTCAAACTGTGAAGACGTTCCCAAATGCTGACCTTCCAATTCCTAAAATACAAAAACATGGAAGATCATAAATTTAAATAAAAATTGTTATTATTTGAAAGAAAATATTTACAAGATACCTATTACAACCCCTAATCATCCAGGCTTATACGTGGTTGTCTGATAGAAGAGAGAAACATATGATAAAACCAACTCCTTTCTAGACACCAACCGTGGAAAACAGTATCTAGCATATATTAAAGAATATTAATAACCATGAAGCCAAGCTAGAGCTGTGAAAACATATTTTAAAAGATGAAACTTAAAAGAAAGATCTATCAGAAATGGGCCTATTAAGAAGCAACAAAACATCAGGCCTCCAGCACACAAGGATGATAAAGAAATTGCACAACCCAAGACGCACAAATACAAAACCGATATAGGCATATGATATCTTTGAAGAGAAGATAATTGCAAATATAGATTCAATATATGCAGTGCTGCAAAATAACTGTACAAGATATTTCTATAGCGACTTCAAGATCCTGAAGGTCCAAAATTTGAGTCAGATGCAACATGATGGAGTTGGGAATATGAGTTCTGGCAAAGGCATTAACGATATATATTTCAAGATTTTTGAAACCAGGATCCTAGAAGTTCAACCAACTGAAAAGAAAAAAGATTAATGAAATAAATAAAAGACCAAATGCACTTTTGTTTATAGAGTGAAAATCCTAGTCAAAACCAAGCACACGCATCATTCTCATGTGTTGTCAAAGGAAATTATAGAAGGAAGGAAAATGAAATAGAACATACAGCTTTCTCATCATCATCTAAAAAGCTGAAAATGCTCTGCTGTTTGACTTCAGCTCTGTTCTTCCGAGATGATGTAAATGACTGTGGAGCCCAACCTGAAAATATGTTACATAAACTATAAGGCATACTGAATTATAAATTCCTTTAGCTAGAGAAATGCAGCAGTCTTTAGAGGGGGAAAAAGTGTATAAGGAATATACCCTCTTTAGAGCCCACTGTATTGTAGTAACCAGCAGAAAATCCACCTGTAAATGCACCATGGAATCTTCTCCGTCCTTCTTCATCTCTAACCTGAACAAATATTATGTAATGTAGTACAATAAAACCAAAGTGATTTCTATTTTATAAACACAAGAAAGATAAAGAGAGTAAATGCAAGTTTAGTCGGCATTCATTCCCCCATTCCCTTTCATTTTCTTATCCCCTAAACTTTCTTGGCAACCAAACGGTGACTTAGATGGACAATTATCAAGAGAAAGTTCAAACTTTCTCACCCACAATAATCTCAGCAAAAAAAAAAAAAAAAAAAAAAAAAAAAAAAAAAAAACCGGTGCAGGATTAGGATGAAATCTACCTCTTGCTTCCAGGGTACGACGGAGCGGAGGTTGCCGGAAGATTCGGCGGCTGCTTTCTTCCGACGGTTGGTGATTTCTTCCTCACGCTCTATCGGAGTACCGAAGAATACATAATCCTCCTCGTCAGAATCCATAATTTTATTTTCCTATTAATTAATATTTTAGTATCTTAGGTTTCTAAATGAGAGAAATCAAAAGCTACTAACAAATTGGCGTCTGATTAATTAAATCATAATTTTTGTGACAAGATTTTGGGGGGTTTGCAGTTGGCCGAGTTTCTGGAAGCTCAAAGCTCCGCTCGAGAAGAAACGGAGGTGCCGGGGTTTTGCTAATGTTACAGGGTAAATGCGGTGGGCTCAGGCAGACCTTCTTCAAAGGCGAACCGGCTTAGCCCAATTAATATTTTCATAACTAGTTTTAGCTGCGTGGGCTAGGCCCAATTCCTAAAAATTTTCCCGTTTGAAATTTGAAGGCCCGTCCATATCAAAACCAATATGACCCATTATTATGGGATTTTTTTTGGCCAAGCATCATTATGGGATTAAATAATGGATTTTTTTTTTGGGCGCATTAGTTAAGGACTTAAGGTACACACTCTTTGATTTAATCATTTACAAGATGGATAGTCTGCGCTTGCGCTACAAGCATGTTTTTATGTGAGATATTTTTGTTTATTTGATGCATCTGTTTTATAAACAATTACAGAAAGTAAGATATCAGACATTGTAAATCTATTCAGTCATTTTCTTGTTTTTTAAAGTGAAATAGAATAAGTTTAAAAGTGCTTGCATTTTTGTGCCAAAAGAAAAAGTGCTTGCATTCATTCTAAACAGTTCAATACATGCTGATATTTTTCACACTATTAACGGAGTTAGATGAGTATAGAATAAAAATAGGTCTTTAGCAAAACAACTATAACTCTTCTAATTAAAAAAAAACTCCAAAAAGATAGGCAATTGTAGAAAGGATCATTTGTCCTTGACACTTCATACGGTCCATTAAAACACACTAATGTGTGTGAACATAGTTAATCATCTAAAAAATAGTCACAACTGAAATTTACTTTCACAATCCAACACAAACCATATAGAACATAAGGATTATTAAGTAATTAGCAAATTAAATGAAGAAAAGACCAAACGGGACGAAAAGGTTGTCCCATGTGAAAAGCTGAAAGGAGCTTTCAGTAAGCACCGTCTTGAAAAAAACAATTAATAGGGTTTATAAAAAGCGTACTTAATATGTTAATAATTCTAGAAACTGCAATTTACTCTAATAACCCAACACGCCCAATTATCAAAGAATACATCATAGGGGTCGTACTAAATGTAAACTGAATATTTGTGTGCAAACCGTAAACGGACCCAACGAAAATGGACTGGAAAAATGGGCTAAAGAAGGAAAAAGGCTTGAGCAACATATAAAATTACAGAATCCTCATAAAGCCCAATAGTCAATAGATTAGCATATATGGAATTTAAAAAGGTAGGAACACCATTAATCATGCATTTACAATGGTGGGAACACTATTAATTGAAGTTAGATTCTAAAATTACATAAAAAGACAATGTATTTTTTGAAAAAGGGTTGAGATTAGAAAGATTTTAAAGTAATAAGCCATTTGAGAAAAGACCAAAATGAGGAGATAAGGTTGTTCCAGGTTAAAAGTTGAAAGGGTTTGTGAGTAAATTTCATAGGGGACAAAAATAATATATAGTATATATATACAAGTTGATCGGCTCTGGCGTTGTTACTATTGAATTGTTACTATAGATTGTTTAAGAATTGTTACTATTGAATACAATGGTTTGATGTTGAAAAAAATGTTTTAAAGTTACATGATCTAAAATTTGCTATATTTCTAAATAGCAATTATTAATCTATAAATGAAAAATTGGATTTGCTTGAAACATATTCTGTCATTTAAATTGTAAAGCTTGCTTCTATGATGTCTTCTGTTTAAAACATACAGTACTTAAATGATTAACCTATTGCTTATCTGGTATCACAAACTAAAGTCTATGCCAATTAAAATAAAAAAAACCTAGTGTCAATTTATAATTCATCAAGAAAATGATTGCATGTCTTAAGCCATCCCAAATAAACTTGAACTAAGTAAATATTAATTCCACTTCTTTATATACTTAATGCAAAGTTCTACAACAACATTCATTAAAATTGACTAATTGGCTTCATCTTGAAAGAGGCGGATGATATGAGATCCAATTAGTTGATTATTTACGACTTCCAGTACTCCTTAGACTGCTTTACCATTTCTGCATGTTCGGCAATCACCTGTCTTTCCAATAATCATTATACCTACAATGGGAAAAAAAGGGGACCGATTCAATTAAACAATATCTGTTAGCCCAATCAATTCAATAGAAAGGAGCAAATCAACAGGGCATGACATAAACAGGGGAAAATTAGAGGGAAACTGAATCCCGTAAAACTTATGTAGAAGGAAAATGATAACATGCCTAGTATTATGATAAATCAGATGCAAGTAACCCCCCCCCCCCCCAACACCACAACCACCACCACCAAATTTTACCTAGTATTCACAAGAACGAAGTCCTATTCATAATGAAAATTCATCAATTTAGCATAACGAAGTCCTATTCATAATGAAAATTCATCAATTTAGCATATAATAGAAAAGATTTTCATGAATGATTACCGACGCTCTTAAAGATGCAAACTGCACAAAAGATGATTGAAGTTAACTTAAAATGGAACCAAAAGGAAACACTAGAATGGAACTCAAAGGGAAAAAAAAAAGAACCAGAGAAACCTCAAATCCAATTAAAAGATGTAGTTGACATACTTTTTAAAAACATTTGATTTTAATTGTTAATTTTTTATCAGCTCAATAGAGAAACTGTAAAAAAGGGGGAAAAAGCCAAGGAAAAAATTTGTCTAAGCAATTACAACTCAGTACCAAATTTTGATACACAATTAAAACCAATCATTATTCAATGCTCATGAACAATTAAACTCATTACCAAACTTATTATGTTTTTTATTAGCTCAATCAAGAACCTGTCAAGGCAAATCAAGGCAATGAATAAAAAGTAACAAATACAACATATGAAGCTGAACTACATACATATAATACTTATAAACCGATTGGCAGACAATAACAAAGAATTACTACTACCTTTAATAGAAGATTTGTTCAAAATTCTTTTCTCACGGTTTACTGCCCTGCAATAGGAATTCTATATTTAAATTAACAGTTAATATGCTGCTTCAAAAAAGCTATAGAAATTTTGTTACAATACTGCACATCCAGTGGTAATTAAAACTTCACCTCACCTTTAACAGGAGCCTTGCTTCAAATGATCTTCTCCAACGCAGAATTTCCTACAAAATAAATTGGAAAGGAATTATCTTAAACTTTGCAATGCAGTAATTTAGATGGTAATGAGATCCACTACTTGTGGCATTTCCACCAAATTTGCCATAGTCAATCGCAAAAATAGAACAAACCCAAGAAAATGCCTGCAGAGTACAAAACAAAATCATGATAAAATTAGAAAAAACAAAACAAATAAACTTAAGGATGGAACATCATCATAATTAAGAAGAAATGAATCGGAAAAATGAAATCCCCTAAACAAATAAAAAATGTAATAAAAGAAAATTATAACTTACATCCAAACATTAAGGGGTCGTTTGGCATCGTTTCCGTTTTTTTGTTTTTTGTTTTTATTTCGTTTTTGTTTTGTTTTCGTTGCGCTGTCAATTTTTTGAAAACAGAAAACATGCTTGGATAAACAAATTACTGTGCGTTTTAAAAAAATGAAAACACAAAACACATTTGGTTAACTTGTTGTCAAATCTTTCTTCTTTCTTATGTATTATTTCTCAAACATCTATTTTCATTATTTTTATCAAATTCTACCTTTTCATATTAATCTGTATTTAATTGTATTAACTTATAGAAAACATAATTGTATGGAATTTTTTTAGGAGTATAATTGGATGAGATTCATATTTCATCTCATACTGGATAATTGATGATTAATTTTGGGAAAGGAAAATATGAATCAGATAACTACCAAAAATAATTTTATTACCAAAAGATAAATCAAGTGGGAGAACTCTATTATTCTCCTTGCCAAAGTTTAAATTCGTTTGGATATATAAGTTAACAAACACCTCAAA
>AWWV01015636.1:0-10208 GCA_001974805.1 Corchorus capsularis | reverse complement strand
CTCAATTCAATCACAAATATAACTTGCGACCAAATCTGGCTTGTTCCACTTTCAAATTCAACTTTTTAATGGTGGACTTAAATTATCAAACAGGTCATTGGTTTAGTAAGAGTACTCAACATCAATCAAAGAACACAAAATTTTAAACCAAATTTCATGAAATCACCTTAAATATCCCCAAATTTGTAGTGGGAGATATACTGGAAAATGGGTCAACTTGGTTAATGCCTAAAAGGAATTGTTTCGACTTTAACTCACAGATAAAGGGATTCATATAAGAATGAAAAAGAGAGTAACAAGAGAAACCGTGAAATGGGTTCAGAGAGACAATTAATTTTGCCCAATGATAAACATTCCTCAAGCAATCTCTATGAAGAGCAATCATACTAATATTATTACTCGTGTCTTTTAGTAAGAGTACTCAACATCAATCAAAGAAGACAAAATTTAAACCAAATTTCATGAAATAACCTTAAAAATCCCCAAATTAAAAAGATACCAAATTAAGATGAAAGGGTACATACCTGATGGAAGGAAAACAAAATCCCAAAGTAGAGAATCTAGATTGAGAGAGAAGAGCTTGAACGGAACCGTAATCAGGGAGGAGCAGGAAGCAAAACGTTGAAACACTAATGAGGGGAGGGAGGAGGCATAGAAGATCAGGTGAAAGTTGCAGACTGAAAAAGAATGAAGAAACGAGAAAGACTTAGGCTCTGTTTGGTTCGCCAAAACCATTTTCCAGAAAACAATTTTTAGAAAATAGATAAATTTTCCAGAAAATATGACATTTTCTGTTGTTTGGATGATTTTGTGAAAGATATTTTCTTTTATTTGGTTGCTTTTCAGAATTTTCAAAATAATACTTCACCTAAACAATTGAAAATTAAGGATAAACAACATGAATTATGAATAATATTCTCTAGGAGCTTCGGACACTATCTCCATGCCTCTCCAATTTCATATAAATGTCTCAGAATAATAATCATGAATTAAGAAGCCTTCATTTAAAAAAAAATTAAGATCTCATGTGGACAATATATCAAACACTTGATATTCATCCATATAAAAACATAAGTTACAGAGCTACTCTTCTTTTAGTTTTTGGCAAAACAATTCTTTACCAACAAAATGAAGTTATAAACCAGAAAAAGAAATATGTTCAATGAATTGATGTGTAGAAATCGAAACCAGATTTAATTCATCTTCTGTCTCTTCATTCATCCTATGCAAATTCGAACTCGAGTGGGAAAACGATTATGCGCATGGTCTCCACCATTGTTTTGTTGGGCAAGAGCCCCATTTCCTCCATCGTTTAGGGCTTTCTTTCCCAAATTCGCTATGGATTAGATTAGGAAGACATAAGGGCTGGCGGGGAGAAACCGAAAGAGCAGTGGCTTAAGCTTAATGTCGATGGGAGCTGGAATCAACAGAAAGTGAAAAAAAAAAAAGGCGAAGGAGCAATCTCTGGTGAGTCGGAGAATGTCTATGGGAGATGGGAGTTGTGTATGTTAGGGGATTTTTTGGGTTATTCTTGGTGCCAATTTAAGAGCTCGACAAGAAGAAAGGATTGAACAGAGGAAGAAGATGGGAATGGAGAATGTCTGGTCTCGCCGGAAAGAACGAAAGGGACAATGGCTGGGCTGGTCGGAAGAGGAGCGGCTGCTGCAAATGAAGGGCGGCAACGGGATAGGCTACATGAATGGTTATGCTGAAGGTTTTGGGAGAACGGAGAAGGCAAGCATTTTGGAAATTGTCTTCCGCTTCTCAAAAGCGGAAGACAATTTCCCTTGAAAGGGGGTATATTTCCGTTGACCTGGAGTTCCTTTTCCATTGACTGGGATATTTTCCACAAACCAAACACATGAAAATGAAGAAAATATTTTCTGGAAAAAAGTTTTAGTGAACCAAACAGAGCCTTAAAGAGAAATAAAAAGGGAGAAAAATATGTAATAGGGCGTTAGTTAGGATTCAAAAGGTAGATCTCATTAAAGAGTACTGTTCATCAGCGTGTTTCGTGTTTCCAAAACACTTCGGAAAATGTTGAAAGCACAAAATTTATGCTTTCAAATATTTCGAAAATACTGATTTTGTTTCCTAAATTTTGGAAACAAAAACAACAAGCCAAACAAGTTTTCATGTGTTTTTGTTGTCAAAATTTGAAAATGGCAACAAGAAAACAAAAATGGCAACAATGCCAAACGGGCTCTAAGTGTTTCGTTGTGCCAACAAAAGATGCTAAAGAGAGTTTCCTTAAGAGACCAATTAGCTCTATAATAACACTATCTTCTCCACCCTTAACTAATTACATGACTAATCTAGTAGGGTGTGCATCCCACAACTTCATCTTCTTCCTTTGTATCATTTCTAAAACAATCCAAGACTCAATAAACGACTTCATCATGTGTGTATATGTTGAATATTGCGCAACTCCACTGTAAGCAGCCATTAACTCATGACAAAGTTTTAGATTCTAAGGTCAGAAACTTACTTATTATGCTACATAACTTTGATGATATGGAGTTAACATAAAGTCCGGTAAAAAAAAACCAAACTCATAAACTTAACAACTAAAATCTCATCATATGAATATTTAAAATTAAGTCTAATCTTCTTTGTATTTAGCGGTCGTGTGTTCAAATTAAGTAAAACAACAACCATCAAATTGACGAAATTAAGTGATTGATAATGAAATATACTACACAAATATTTAGCCTGGAAGATTGAAGATTTTACCCATTAAGATATAGCGAAACTAAGGAAATTTTTTTTTGATTACCCATCGCTTTATTTAGCCTGCAGATTTTGACCAAAAAGATTTAACCATAAAATAGATCACAAATTACATCTAAAAAAACAGTTTAATCTTTGAACAAAAAAACCTGAAATAAATTGCACATTCCACACACACAAAAAAAAAGCAGCGGATTGTATATTTCACCCAAAAAAACAAATTGCAGATCTGAAAAGACCGAGACCTGGTACTTCCATCTAATAGATGGGTTACTTAGCAGTAGCAACCAACGGAGGAGGGAAATTCTCCATGGCACTACAACAATTGCAAAATAGAGAAACCCAACTATTAGAGAAACCCAGAAACCAAAATTGAAAGGAAAAAACGAAAACTCAATTTTGATTCTGAGAGAAGATGACTTTTTTTTATCAGAATGACAATGAATAGACTAAACAATCGACTTTTAATTCTATTCACATTAATAGGGTCATTAACTTAGTCTTAAAGTCCAACAATTACAAAAAAGGGCAAGAGGAGAAAGGAAAGAGTAAAAAGTTAACAGGGTTTTTTAAATTATCTGCCAAGTGAGAAAAAACGAAAAAGTTTAGTTATCTAGCTCCTCATCAATCCTTGATGGGGTTCTTTTAGTAATTCCATTAGTTTATTCAAATAATATGTAGTATATATAATATATATATATATATATATATATATATCTTAACCAATAACTATGAGTCACATTGAATTCCAATTATGATTGACCTTGTTTAAGAAACTAATCATTTTTATGTTTAATCGTTGGACTTTTAATTAATCCAGAATCGAGTCACATTGAATTCCAATTATAATTGACCTTGCTTAAAAAGCTAATCATTTGTTTATTTTGGTATGAATCCCCGTATTTAGTAACCATATTAAACCTAAATTAATCGGGAGTCTACATTTACAAGACTGAAATTTGAAGCATTACTCGAAGGTATTTCATTCCACATTAATGGAGAATCAATATAACTATCAAGTATGAGTATTTGTATCGATTTTTTTATATAAACAAATATAATATGATACATCAATACAAATCTTTTAATTAAAATCACAAAGATGATATAATTTTAGCATTGTCGGAAAATGAAATAGTTTTTTTAGGTAGAAAATGAAATATTCGATATTGTTAAACACCGTCCCCTTTTTTCTAAACACCACCCCACTTTTTACACTTTTGCCCTTTACTTCATTTTCTAAGATTTTAAATCCTCTGAAATCTTGAAGCTATTACGAACGTAGAATAGCCCGAGAACTCCGGAAATGGACAATAACGTGCCGTATTTTGATGACGATGTAAGAAAAATGCAATTTTCGGGGAGATTTGGGGTTGATAACTAGCCACGACATGCCGCCCTCCTAGGGCGACACTAGCCACGGCGTGCCGCCCTCCTGGGGCGGCAAATGCCACGGCGTGCCGTCCTCCTAGGGCGGCACATGCATTTTTTTAATATATTTATAAAAAATAATTTTTTATGTTAAATATTATTAGTTTGGGTCAATATTAGTTTTATTATGTATTATGTATTATTAGTAATGAGCCAAAATATTGTTAGTTTGGGTCAATCTTAGGCCATTTTTTAATTAATTTAGGCAATTTTTTAATTAATTTAATTAATTAAATATTAATTATTATTAATTTAAATTTTGAAATTCTTAATTTTAATTTAGATTAATTATTGTTAATTAGGTTATTAGTTTTCATTAGTTAATTTATGATTAATTACTGTTAATTAATCTAAATTTTGAAATTTAAATTTTGACCCAAAATTTAATTGACAAAAAAATTATTTTGGTTCAATACTAACAATACATAATACATAATAATACTAATATTGACCCGAACTAATAATATTTAACATAAAAAATATTTTTTATAAATATATTAAAAAAATACATGTGTCGCCCTAGGAGGGCGGCACGCCGTGGGCCGAAATCTCCTCGAAAATTACATTTTTCTTACATCATCATCAAAATACGGCACGTTATCGTCCATTTCCGGAGTTCTCGGACTATTCTACCTTCGTGATAACTTCAAGATTTCAGAGGATTTCAAATTTTAGAAAATGAAGTAAAGGGTAAAAGTGTAAAAAGTGGGATGGTGTTTAGCAAAAATGGGGACGGTATTTAGCAATTCAGTAGTTATATATGCCCTCAACAACCCTAAACTAATGGGATAAGGTTAAATAAATACAAAAAAAATATCATCAAATAAACGATTAAGATTTGGAAAAAAGAAAGAAATAAACAATTAGGAAATGACCAAAAAGTCAACAATAAAAAATAGAAAAAGGGAAAAATCATAGTAAATCATGAGGGTTCTACCCGTATTTTGAAGATGTAGTTAATTAATAATATCTGTAGTGACTCATCACTCATCCCAGTCATCAGACTTCAGAGTTGCCTCGGTGGAATTTCCTCTAACACTTTGTTAACAAAGTTTTATTTTCCCAATCCATCTACAACAAGGAAAAAGGAAAAGTAAATTAGATAAAAACACTCCAAACTCCAAAGTCCAAAAAGGAAAAGTTAAAAAGAGTGTTTAAGCCACAATAGTTCTATACGCGCTTTCAAACGGAGTTTCAAACACGTTCCAACTACCAGATCCACTTATTGCGCGAATCTTAAAGGGCGCCTAAACTACGCGCGTGCAAAATCCCTCGCACCCCCTGAAACTGTGTTTGTCAGTGTTTTCTTTCTTTTTTTTTGTTCGCCCTAATCGGCTGCGATCGAGAGCTCCTTCTCTTATCGTGAAGCGCCATGACTTTCTCAGGTAACTCAATAAATCAACCATGTCCTTCCTCTTGATCTCGCCCCCGACTCAAATCACGAATCGCTTGACTCGTTGCGCGTTATTCTGTTCGTAGAAGTATTCCCTCCCTTCTTCTCGACTCAGTAACTCGGTGAGTCAATCCTCTCTTCCGATTTCCATCCTCTCGCGTTTCAGATCTATCTTTTCTTTGTTTGATTTTGATTTTTTTTTATTTATTCTTTTTGGAAGAATTAAAAGATGGAGTCGATGGATATCGTAGGGAAGTCGAAAGAGGACGCTTCGCTTCCCAAAGGTAATTTCAATTTCCTCTCTTTTTTTAATCTTCTGTGATTTCGGTTTTATCAATTTTTAGTCAACTGGATAATTTTGATGATTTTCATTTGTCTGAAGTATTTTCTCTTTTTCTGTTTATTTCAGTTTTCTTTGTTTCTAATTTTAAGACTTCAAGTTGCTAGGGTTTCTATAAGCTACTATCGAAATTAGCTAGGAATGATATATCGTAATAGTTTTGTTGCTTAATTAGGGTTTAGGATTACATATATTACCTCTTATATGCTCTAAAGTTGCTTAATTTAGGATTTAGGATTACATATATTGACTATTATGCTTTCAATTTACTAATTAAGTGGATACGTTACCATTAAAAGATAGTTAGGTTTTCCCTAAAGTAAGCTATTGAAGGGTGAATATTTGTAGAAGCTTCAATTCGATAAGGTTAGGTGAGCATTATGAGATAAAAATGTAATAGTGTTACTTGCACAGTGCATCTTTCCCTATGTGAAGATTAACTATGTGTTTGGCTAGCTTTTGATTGTGAATTTTTGTGCTTTCTGGGAGGAGTTGTCTAATCATAGTGCCTTGTTTGCCAAAGGTGTTGACTTGCTTGCTACTTTTTCATTGACAAATATCACTGCTGGTTCATATGTTTTTCTTTTCAATTTCCGAAAAGGGTTTTGGTTAAGAACTTGTATGTGAGTAGTGTTGGTTGATTACTGTGATCTCTTTGAGTATATAGGATTAAGAATAGTGCAAGTGTTTTGACAATTAGACCTATCACTGGTTGGACTTGGTGTTTGCTTTGCCTGGTAAACTAATGCTGCATGGCAAATTGGAGTTTATGAGCTAATTATCAGGCTTTATAATTTGAAACATACAATTTGCATGCTTCACTTTTGGTGCAAGGATTTAAGATTTGCCTTTGCTTTTCTTTTCGTGGTTGTAAGAATAGAGGGGGACTGCCAAACTTGCGTCCCAAACTAGCCCAAGCCTAAAATCCTTCAAAATAGTAAAGAAATTCTCATATAATGCATCTAAGTACTGTGGTTTACTATTGTTTTGTTCATTGTATACTGATGCAATTACATATGTGTTTTTCTTCTTCATGCAGCAACTATGACCAAAATTATAAAGGAGATGTTGCCCCCAGATGTACGGGTCGCAAGAGATGCTCAAGATCTTCTGATTGAGTGTTGTGTAGGTGAGATGATAAGTTTTTAGTCTTTCTTCTCCTTTTATTCGGTATCAATTTTAATTTCTAACGGTTCTTTAACTCTCTATGGCCTGCATATATTCTCTTGATAGTGGGCAAATCAATGTTCTTTTTCATAGTTTCTATAGAGCTCAGCTGTTGACATTTTTGTTAGTTATCAGTATCGCTTATCTACTATTTATATGCGGTGACTTCTCTCGATATTACAAAGGTCTATCTTTGCATGTTAGTGTCACTTTATTTTGTTCTAATAACAAACTTTTTAATAAAAATTTTGCATTTACTCCCATTATGCTTTGTGTCATTAAAGATTTAATTGGATTTTTTTTCCCTGTTTCAGTTTGTTTAAATGTTGTTTGGCAAGTTTATTGACCATTTTTATTCCCTTGCAATTCTTAATTTATTTGTTTTTTTACTGGCTGACTATGATTTAGTTGATAGTAATAACTTTTTGTCTTGTAATTGATTAAAACTTTAATCCTTTTGCAGAGTTTATTAATCTTATATCATCGGAGTCCAATGAAGTTTGTAACAGAGAGGAGAAACGAACAATAGCACCTGAGCATGTACTCAAGGCGTTAGAGGTTTTTTTCTCATCTATATCCTTCATCAAGTTTAATTTGGTTATTTTATTTGGGCTACTTTATTTCTACTTTTTATTGCATTATTAGGATTGCGAAAATAATCCCTTGAATGGGATGTTCGCAAATTCTGCTATAGTTCCGTGTCTTCAGCGGTGTCTGTATGCTTGTAGGTGCTTAGTCTGCGTCTTAGTTTAATTAAATACAGATAGCATTTTAAACTTGCTTTTACAATAAGAATAAAGCGCCATGTGGATATATCATTTTTATTTAATCCAGCTATCAACTGTCTACAAATGATATTTTTTTTGTTACATCAGGCATCATTGCCTTTACTACTATATCCATCTTATTCTTAGGGATAGGTACTTAAATACGTTTTTCCATATATTTTCGTGGCACTCTATGTAGTAGTAGAGGTAGCTTTAAGTAGAAGTTTTGCAAGTGTCTTTGATGATTCATACTGGAGATTTCTGTTGCTAATAACAACGGTTCATTGTTTGATGTCAGTTACCATTCTGCCATCTACGGCCTTGCAATTATTCTGATCATAGCATGTTTGAGTTCTAAGCCTGGAGAAAAATAAATATAATATAATTGTTAGTAACTGTTGCTTATGCATGTGATTTCTCAGGTTCTTGGTTTTGGAGAATACATTGAAGAGGTATATGCTGCATATGAGCAACACAAGATTGAGACCATGGTAATTTTTTTTTTGTCTTATTACTGTCTTTGTTTGCATTGAGCATTCTGTAATATCGATCTTTGGGAAACGGATTGTGATAGTTTCCTTGAAAACGAGATTGCCTAGCTTGTTCCATCTATGTCGCCCCTCCCCTCCCCTCCTTTTTTTTTTTTTTTCTCTCATTTATTGTTTAAAATTTCTCCCGACAAACTTATGCTAGTATAAACTTAATACTTTGACTAAGAAGTTGGCAATTTTCTGCAATAGTTTTGTGTTAGCGCATGGTCTATCTCCACATTATGCCATGTAGTTGGTTTAATGAACCAATTCACAGAATGCTGCATTTAGAATTTGATTCAGTAGCAGTAAATAAACTGATGGTATTCTTGTAATGTTTTTCAGCAGGATTCCTTGAAAGGTGGGAAATGGAGCAATGGAGCAGAGATGACTGAGGAAGAAGCAGTGGCCGAGCAGCAGAGGATGTTTGCCGAGGCACGTGCAAGAATGAACGGTGGGGCAGTTGCCCCAAAGCAACCAGATCCTGACCAAACTTTAGAGAGCTAGCTAACCTTTAGTAGGACTTTGTTTTCTTTTTACCATAGGCAAGCATCCTTTGACTCTGTTCCATTAGTGCTTTCTAAGTTCTAATCTGGTATATTATGTACAAAAAAAAAAGACATTGGTTAGTGCAGCACTTGCCTATTGGATATTTGTACTTTATAATAATCTATAACTTAAAAATGTAATGTAAGTAGTTGAGAGTTTGTTCAATGCCATAGATGTGTTCCAAACTTTGATATATATATATATATATATATATATATATAGTAGTAATTATCAATCAGTCTCTATATGTTTAATTAAAACAAATGTTGATAAACTAACACAATTGCAGATTGACATAGGAAAGGGCAGGCAGAGGCAGAGGCAGAGGCAGAGGCAGAGCCGTCTGAATTGAAATGTCTGCAACAGCAAGCATTAGGCACATACTCGGTTGTTTTGCTGTGTGTCCTAAATTCCCAAATGAAGCCACTTAGGATATACACCTGGTTTGAGTGGGACCACCAAAGCTAGTGATGTGTCAATTCCTGTGGAGACATATGAGATGAAACATGATTCCAAAACTGGGAATGTGTTGAAGTGAGGTCCCACAGACACTGAGGTGTCAGTTCGTAGGTTGGTGAAATGTTGACTATTCACCCAACAGGCAACACTAGGGGGACGAGAATTCACTATTATTATTATCCAGCCAAGGCCAACACAATCCCCAGATGGCCAGTGGCCAGCCCAGGTGCTCGTTTTCGCTACAAGACATTGGGCTTCAGAACAGATGATGAACGATGTGCTGTAGCTTTGTGTGAGCTTAATCCTGAGCCTGAGCCTGAGCCTGAGCCTGGATCAAAATTATTGGCTTTGGTTCTGTTTTGTGTTAAGATTTGGTTTGGCCATGCTTATGCCGATTGCCCGTGGCACCCCTTTGCTACCTTTGGATTCAAGTCAAAAAAGAGTCAGTCAAGCAAAATCCTTTTCTCTCCCTCTGCCCCACAAGAAAGTGAAATAACACACATATTGTCCCCTCAGATTCTTTTCCTTTCTTTTCTTTTCTTTTTTTGAGTTTTTCATACTAGTGATAGACTACATTGCTTACTTTATTTACCAGTTTTACTGCTTAGTCTCTCTCTCTCTCCACTTCCTAAATCAGCTTGTGGGACAGATTATGTTTCTTTTGTCAGGATTCTCTTTCACTACACCAAAGGACTAAAAAACAAAGAATTAAATTGAAGAATGCCCCACAAATCAGTAGTAAAAGATAATAAGAAAACCAGAATCTCTTTCTCTTCTTTCTCATTTCTCTACTTCTCTGATCTCTCTTCTCTTTAAGGAGAACTACCCCTTGCCCCCCCCCC